>CM076578.1:1008664140-1008789140 GCA_034641835.2 Pinus albicaulis | reverse complement strand
CTGGTAACCAAGCCATATTTTGGATGGGGCTCCTATCTCAAATGGTGCAAGGTCAAATTAGGTCCACATATTGGGGAGACCCATTGAATGTTGGCGGGTCCAGCACTGTCAACACATTTGAAAAATGTTTTTTCTATATATATTAGATATAAGCATGTTGTAGTACTCAACAACTCCCCATTTATTTTTGTTTTAGTTATATAATAAATAATGGGGACCCTTTATTTTTCCAAATAAAATGAGATATATTTAAAAAGGTTCTTATTAAATATCGAAGTCTTTGAATTTTTCCTTACCGAACTAATATATCAGAAGGATTAACCCTCATAATGTTGTGATAAACCGAAATTTCGATAGGCCTTTTATTATAAAATTAATATAATCAGAATATTTTCTATACCGAACGCACAATATATCGTAACTTTCCTTTTAAGAAAGTTATGTAAAAAAATTCCTTATAAAATTCTCCCGATGATTGCTTTGGGAAAAGGCTTTACTTTTTAAAAGAATATTATAAGAGACCACGAGCCCTACAACTTCCACCTATCATATTGGAACTTTAAATCATAATATCTTAAGTGTGCCCCTAATGAAACCTCCGATATCTATAAGTTCCAATAAATTTCTTCCCTGATACCTTTATCATCGATACTTCATGCCATCCACCTCTGGTAATTCTATCTCTGATATCCATGTGCTACAACCGTAAATTTATATCGGGAGTGCATATTTTATAACCTACAATAATTCTATCTCCGATATAAAACCTTTGATATCAATCCCTGCCTTTTCTCCATGACCACTACAATCAAAGTTTTTATTTTACCAGAAATTCATTTTATCGTATGTTTTAAAAAGCATGCTATTGAATTCTCTCAATTGTCTCTTCCGATATGCTGATATGTCACATTCCCATGTGAACTCACGCCTCTGATTTAATGATAGAAAGTGGTTAATTTATATTTTTGATAACATAAACCTTTTCAATAATTTTTCCTTGAGTTTATCAAAAGCTTCATTAAAGCGAGTGGAAAGTAGGTATTAAGAACATCATTCTTTCTTTATTGTCTAAGTTGAGTATATTATTGCTCACTCTTGCGCTCTATTACAGGCTAATCTATACCAACATACTAGTGAATAAATGTCTAAATATAGTAAGGGTAAGAAGAAAACTGTAGCGCAACAAACACCTGCTGCTCCCACAGTTGAAATTGTTGAGGAAAAGAATGAAATTACTGGACTATTCTCTGATACAAATTTTTCTAGAGACGTTGGGAATTCCTCATGGGAAGCCATGTATAAGTACTTAGAAGAGGAAAAACCTGTTGCTACGAAGAGTACTGTAACAACTGATTATTCTGAGTCAGTTTCAAATGCCACTTATAGTGATTTAGCCAATTCTTTCCTACACTGAATTGCAGCCAGGCCAAAAATTATTCCTTACATAGATATGATTCAATGGGTCATTGAGAATATGAGAATAGCATACAGGAAGTTTGTAACTACAAATCAAAAAATTATTGGTTCATTTTTAGGGGAATATTTGAACAGAATGTATAAGTTTCCTGAGCCACAAGCCAAATACGATAATAAATTTGTCAAGGCCTTCATCAAGGAACATAAACATCCATCAAAACCAATCGGACACTGGAGGAGAGACTCAAACAAACATAAGCAGGAGGAATCAAGTAAGTACTCCATTGATTCCCTTGCTGCTCCATTTCCCAAGCAACTGCTATGGTTTTTAGGCTTTTCGGTTTACCCAATACTCAGAAATTGGAGGATCAATGGACTCCACTTATTCATGCAACCTCAAATGGTTTTATCATGGACTAAGGAAATATAATCTCAGATAAACTAGCCACAAATATTCTGCCTTTTAGGAGCAAGCATAGTGTCTCTAGGAATGTAATTCTGCCCTTTTATATGAGCGCATACATAATGGATGCCTTATGTTTTTCTATGGAATTTCCCTTTATAGGTTGGAAATGGAATGTAGAAAACCCAAACCTAATTCATATTTACCATGACCTCCTTTGGGATGCAAAATACCTACCTCATCTCTAAAAAATCTACCATAGAGTCATTCTACCTATTCATTTCACTATCTTTGGTAAATATTCCCCTCAGTTATCCCCACAAGTTGAAACCGATTTACTCTGAATAGGGAATTGGTTTGGTGAATAACTGTTTACCTATATCCGAGTCTTTGGAAGCCTAGCCAATCATCATGTTTTACCGTTATTTGTTCTTGATAAGCTTTTAGCCAGAGAAATTTCCTATAATACTGTAGGTAATGGGATTTATAAAGTATTGAAATAATGTAATATGAAGATGTGGCCTTCTTTTCCTCTCCAATGTGGTATATTTTCCCTTGATAATTACAAGCATGCTCTTCTAGAAATTGAGGATATTCAAGACCTTAATTTTCCTACTATGCCTAACAAACAATATGATCCTCTTCAAACTGTCAAGAAGATCACAACAACTTCAAGTATTAGACAGTTCATCCATTAGTCAGAAATATTTTATGATTTTCTTGAAAAGATGGAAACTTACTTAATGGTTATAAAGAAAGCAGAGAAGATCCCGTCTCCTCAACAAATGGTCCAATTCACACAGTACAAAGCTTCTAGATTGCAGAATTTGCCTCTAGATTCATTGAGTGTTTTTATGGAAGAAATAATTCCTGGCGATAATGTAGTAGTTGATCCTACACACTCTACTTCGACTTCTCAGCCAAAGAAAAAATTGCCTCTTCTTCTTGTTAGGCTCAATACCTTTTGACTAATACCAAGACTGATCAAATATGGGAACAATTTAATCATGTTATCCAAGGTACAAAGTCTCAAGATTTGGAAACTCCTATGTTGTACCTGTTAGCACTGGTTTTGATTTCTTTGAAAATTTCCCTCTCCGTCATTCTATTTGGCCTCTAGCTCCTTATGCTTCATTTTTCCAAATGCTAAATTCCAACACAAAAGCATCCCTGCTCCCCACAGCAAACCTTTAATATATATCATATATTAAAAATATGATATCATACATTTTCTGCACTTAACCGCATTGAAACCCTTACCTTTTCATTGCAATTCGCTTATCGTAGATCCAAAATTCATTTACAGAACAATTACCACACACCCATATAATTTTTCATAAATAAAACTCTTTCCTTTTAGCATTTCAATGCGCATCACAAAATATACTACTTCGCAGAACGACAAATATAACATTTCCCACTTTTCCAACCTTTAATCCTTGCGATCACCGCATATATTATCACATGCGATGTGCGATATTTATCGCATCGCACAGATTTAAAATTATCGCTCATCGCAATCGCATCCCCTCCTGCTTATGTCCTATGCTTCAACGCTTTCTTTTTCTCGATTGTAATATAGTGGGACCCTTCCCGCCATGTCACCTCCGTTCTTGTCACACATCACACTTCACGAGTTTTAGCCTTTAACTCTCGTTCCTCATAACATAAACCTTAAAACTTGTGATGTGTGATATTGACGTGGATGCGATGAAGTTAAAAGCTGAAAGCCTAAAGGATTTCAAGTTCGGGTGTATGAGGTTTTTACGCTGTTTTATGAAAAAGGGCTAAACACGACAGAATAACTTGGGTAGGATAAGACCCAACAAAGAGCAAAGGGCATATTAATGCTGAATGTCATGGTAATAAGGAGATAGACACCACAGGTCAAGTCAGGAAAAGGGTGTTCATACAGAACTATGATGATATAACAACAAGAAAAAAAAAATAGTAAACGCGGCCAGCATAGTAATCAGATATGTTGAATCAGGGAGCACAACACCATATTTAATTATCTAGTAGCATTTTTTTGAAGAAGTAGGGCTAGATGTTAGATTTATTCTATCATAGCCTCTTCGTGATCCTAAAAGGAAAGGAACAATGACAGAGTTTCTCTGAAACATATTTCTACCAGTACTCTCAACACTAGCACGTTTCTGCGAGGCATCAGGTAGCATTCAAGGAACAACCACATGTCACTTTCACTGCTTCTTACACTTTTTGTGGAGTTGGTTTTACTAGAACAGAGGAGGAGTCTTCCTATAGACTGCCACTTCAAACAACCACTTTGAATTGTTAGCCTTGATGCTGTTTATTTTGATTATGTCATAGCACTTTGTATTAAAGTTTTAGCATAAGCTTCATCTCTTGCACGAGATCGTAATAAATTTTGGGAGCAGGGTTACTCCTTTTGTGGGGATGGTAGTTTTATATTTTTGTATATATGTGACAAAATGTTATGAGACGAAGGGGGAGGGGGGAGATGGTTGGTGGCAGAGGGCATAGTTCGCTGGCCCTGTTGCTGATCCTCATGCTATTCCTGAAGCCATGTATTGTTGAACACATATTATATTCCAGTTACACTCTTGAGGATTCACAAAATCATATGGTGTGTGTATTGTTTCCATTCTATTTTTACATACTTTATCTGCCTTTCCAAGTTTTTCATAAAAGTTCCATCTTATGTTTTTATAAGTCTTGTTCCAAGATTTATTGATTCAGTATGAATTGAAGACTGTTCATAAGCATTCCTTGAGGTGGAATTAAACCTTGTTTCATGTTTTTATAAGTCTTTTGACCTAGCATGCATGTTAATCTATTTTTCTTAGTCTTGATTCACCAAGCATTGATGATTCATGAGGTCATGTTAGTCAGAAGCATTCCTTGTAATGGGATTATTTAAATGTAAAGTGAGATTCTTGTAAGTATTTTAAAAGCATTCTTTCACTATACGTTTCAGATCTGGAATTTGTGTCATTTTTTCTTCCCAGCAATGGATTTTTGTCCTACAGACCCACTGTATTTCTTCCATTCTTCTAACCATCAGGCTACAAACTCAATTTTTCTACCACATCATACACTAGTGTCCTCATATGTGTCAGATATTTTTTATCTGTTCAACATTCCTTTCAGAGTGCTTGAGATCCAACCACTTTCCAAAAAAACCAATCAAATCATAAGAAATAGCCCTTGAGGTTAAGATGTGTCTGGTCAGGCGCTTGATGCAGTCCAGGTGCTAATTCTAGCACCAACATATTTTGGTGCATCTGTCGGGAAACGAAGTCCTTGAAATGATGTATTATCCCGAGTCTCTTGTTTTAATTACTGAAGATTGATTCTTGAAGGTGAACAAGAACTGATAACTTGAAGAGGACTGCGATTTTTTACCTGGCGACTCCATTGTTTCGGATCCAGTGGTGACTTCACGGGGATGCAGAGATCAGATTTTCAGTGGAAGTTTTGGATAAACAGCTACACGTTTCAGAATTCTGAAAGGGACATCATTGCAGAGGTAGCATTTAATGTTTTTCCTCATTCAGTAGCTGATGATTTGGAGTCTTCTTATAGTGCAGAAATTCAAAGCTTTACGAGTATCCCATGTTGTGATTATTCTCATCATGAGCTGCACTATGTTACGATATGGATTCTTTTAGTTTTGCACTTAAATTTCAAAATCCATATGAGGTTTTGTTCAACTATTTGAATGGTTGTACGACAAGTTCCATATTGCACGAAGATTTCCATTCAAACCATATTAGAAGTAGAAGAATGAATAAGCTCGTTGTTTTGAGCATTTTTTTTAGAAATATAGATTTTAGTTTTCAATTTGAATCCAACTTCAATTTGGAGAAATAAGTTGCAGAATTGAAATGATGCTTTTGACTCCATTACCCAATGGCTAGGCATGTTGGTTTTTTGAGTTAATAAGCAGGATTTCTGGTTGGAGAAATAAGAGCTGGATAAGGCACTGGAACTACGGTTCTCGATAGCTCGCAGGGGGCATATCATCCCTAATTAGAGCCACTATTAGCACTGGTTTTGATTTCTTTGAAAATTTCCCTCTCTATCATTTTATTTGGCCTCTAGTGCCTTATGCTTCATTTTTCCAAATGCTAAATTCCAACGCAAAAGAATCCTCGCCCCCCACATCAAACCTTTAATATATATCATATATTACAAATATGATATCATATATTTTCCGCACTTAACTGCATTGAAACCCTTACCTTTTCATCGCAATTCACTTATCGTAGATCCAAAATTCATTTACAAAACAATTACTGCACACCCATATCACTTTTCACAAATCAAACTCTTTCCTTTTAGTGCTTTAGTGCGCATCACAGAACATACTACTTCGCAGAACGACGAATATAGCATTCGCACTTTGCCAACCTTTAATCCTTGCTATCGTCGCATATATTATCACATGCAATGTGTGATATTTATCGCATCACATAGATTTAAAATTATCGCTCTCGTAATCGCATCCCCTCCTGCTTATGTCTTATGCTTCAACGCTTTATTTTCCCCGATTGCGATATAGTGGGACCCTTCTCGCCATGTCACCTCCATTCTCGCCGCACATCGCACTTCGCGAGTTTTAGCCTTTAAATCCCATTCCTCATAACATAAACCTTAAAAATTGCGATGTGCAATATTGACGTGGATGCGATGAAGTTCAAAGTTGAAAGTATAAAGGATTTCAAGTTCGAGTGTATGAGGTTTTTACACTGTTTTATGAAGAAAGGGCTAAACCCGGAAAAATAAATCGGGTAGGATAAAACCCAACAAAGAGAAAAGGGCATAGTAATGTTAAATGTCGTGATAATAAGGAGATAGACACCACGGGTCAAGTCGGGAAAAGGGAGTTCATACAAAACTATGATGATATAAAAACAAGAATGAAAAAGAGTAATAAACGCGGCTAACACATCAATCAGATTTGTTGAATCAACCAATGCAACACCATATTTAATTATCCAGCAACGGTTTTTTGAAGAAGTGGGGCTAGATGTCAGATTTATTCTATCATAGCCTCTTCGTGATCCCAAAAGGAAAGGACAACGACAAAGTTTCTCTGAAACATATTTCTACCAGTACTCTCAGCACTAGCACGTTTCCGTGAGGCATCAGGAAACATTCAAGGAACAACCACATGTCACTTTCACTGCTTCTTACACTTTTTGTGGAGTCGGTTGCACCAAAACAGAGGAGTCTTCCTATAGAATGACACATCAAACAACCACTTCAAATTGTTAGCCTTGCTGCTGTTTATTTTGATTATGTCGTAGCACTTTGTATTAAAGTTTTAGGATAAGCTTCATCTCTTGCACAAGATCGTAATAAGTTTTGGGAACAAGTTTACTTCTTTTTTGGGGATGAAAATTTTATATTTTTGTATATATGTGACAAACTACGATGAGATGAAGGGGGAGGGGGGAGATGGTTGGTGGCACAGGGCCTAGTGCCCTGGCCCTGTTGCTTATCCTCACGCTATTCCTGAAGCTTTGTATTGTTGAACACATAATATATTTCAATTACACTCTTGAGGATTCACAAAATCATATGGTGTGTGTATTTTTTTCCATTCTATTTTTACATAATTTATCTGTCTTTCCAAGTTTTTCATAAACGTTCCATCTTATGTTTTTATAAGTCTTGTGAACCTCCAAGACATATGGATCTGTTTTTGTAAGTCTTGTTCCAAGATTTCCCGATTCAATATGAATTGAAGATTATTCATAAGCATTCCTTGAGGTGGAATTAAACCCCGTTTCATGTTTTTATAAGTCTTTTGACCTAGCATGCATGCTAATCTATTTTTTCCAGTCTTGATTCACCAAGCATTCTTGATTCATGAGGTCATGTTAGTTAGAAGCATTCCTTTTAATGGGATTATTTAAATGTAAAGTGATATTCTTGTAAGTATTTTAAAATCATTCTTCACTATACGTTTCAGATCTGGAATTTGTGTAATTTTTTCCTCCCAGCAATGGATTTCTATCCTACAGATCCACTGTCTTTTTTCCATTCTTCTAACCATCAGGATACAAACTCAATTTTGCTACAACATCATACACTAGTACCCTCATATGTGTCAGAGATTTTTTATCTGTTCAACATTCCTTTCAGAGTGCTTGAGATCCAACCACTTTCCAAAAAACCCAATCAAATCATAAGAAATAGCCCTCAAGCTTAAGATGTGTATGGTCAGTTGCTTGATTTAGTATACATGCTAATTCCAGTGCCAACGTCTTTTGGTGCGTCTGTCGGGAGACGAATGCCTTGAAATGGTGTATTCTCCCGAGTCTCTTGTTTTAATTACTGAAGATCGATTCTTTAATGGTGTATAACTTGAAGACGACTACGATTTTTCACCTGGCGACTCCATTGTTCTAGATCTAGTGGTGACTTCACAGGGATGCAACGATCAGATTTTCAGTGGAAGTTTTGGATAAACAACTACACCTTTCAGAATTCTAAAAGGGACACCATTGCAGAGGTAACATTTAATGTTTTTCCTCATTCAGTAGTCGGTGATTTGGAGTCTTCTTATAGTGTAGACATTCAAAGCTTTATGAGTATCCTGCGTTGTGGTTATTATCATCATGAGATGCACTATGTTATGATATGGATCTTTCAGTTTTACTCTTAAAATTCAGAATCCATATGAGGTTTTGTTTAGCTATTTGAATGGTTGTACGACAATTTCCATATTGCATGAAGATTTCCATTCAAATCAGATTAGAAGTAGAAGAATGAATAAGCTCGTTGTTTTGAGAATTTTTTTTAGAAAGATAAATTTTAGTTTTTAGTTTGAATCCAGCTTTAGTTTGGAGAAATAAGTTGCATAATTGAAATGATGATTTTGACTCCATTACCGAATGGCTAGGGATGTTGGTTTTTTGACTTTATAAGAAATATTGCTAGTTGGAGAAATAAGAGTTGGATAAGGCACTGGAGCTATGGTTCTTGATAGCCGGCAGGGGGCATATCATCCCCAATTAGAGCCACTGTTAGCATTGGTTTTGATTTATTTGAAAATTGCCCTCTTCGTCATTTTATTTGGACTCTAGATCCTTATGCTTCATTTTTCCAAATGCTAAATTCCAACGCAAAAGCAGCCCCACCCCCCACATCAAACCTTTAATATATATCATATATTACAAATATGATACCATATATTTTCTGCACTTAACCACATTGAAACCCTTACCTTTTCATCGCAATTCGCTTATTGCAGATCCAAACTTCACAAAACAATTACTGCACACCCATATCACTTTTCGCAAACAAAACTCTTTCCTTTTAGCGCTTTAGGGCACATCACAAAACATACTACTTCGTAGAATGACGAATATATCATTTCGCACTTCGCCAACCTTTAATCCTTGCGATCGCCGCATATCTTAGCACATGCGATTCACGATATTTATCGCATCGTACATATTTAAAATTATCGCTCTTCGCAATTGCATCCCATCCCACTTATATCCTATGATTCAATGCTTTATTTTACCTGATTGCGATATAGTGGGACCCTTCCCGCCACATCACCTCCATTCTCATCGTACATCGCACTTCGCTAGTTTTAGCCTTTAACTCCCATTCCTCATAACATAAACCTTAAAACTTGTGATGTGCGATATTGATGTGGATGCGAGAAAGTTCAAAGCTGAAAGACTAAAGGATTTCAAGTCCGAGTGTATGAAGTTTTTATGTTGTTTTATGAAGAAAGTGCTAAACACGGCAAAATAACTCGGGTAGGATAAGACCTGACAAAGAGAAAATGGCATAGTAATGTTGAATGTCGCAGTAATAAGGAGATAGACACCACAGGTCAAGTCAAGCAAAGGGTGTTCATACAGAACTATGATGATATAACAAAAAGAATGAAAAGAGCAGTAAATGCGGCCAACACAATAATCAGATCTGTTGAATCAGCCAGCGCAACACCATATTTAGTTATCTAGCAGCAATTTTTTGAAGAAGCAAGGCCAGATGTCAGATTTATTCTATCATAGCCTCTTTGTGATCCCAAAAGGAAAGGAAAATCAACATATTTTCTCTGAAACAAATTTCTGACAGTACTCTCAGCACCAACACATTTCTGCGAGGCATCAGGCATCATTTAAGGAGAAACCACACGTCACTTTCACTGCTGTTTACACTTTTTATAGAGTTGGTTGCACTAGAACGGAGGAGGAGTCTTCCTATAGACTGCCACATCAAACAACCACTTCGAATTGTTAGCCTTGATGCTGTTTATTTTGATGATGTCATAGCACTTTGTATTAAAGTTTTAGGATAAGCTTCATCTCTTGCACGAGATTGTAATAAATTTTGGGAACAGGTTTACTCCTTTTGTGGGGATGACAATTTTGTATTTTTTTTTTTTATATATGTGACAAATTGCTATGAGACAAAGGGGGAGGGGGAGATGGTTGGTGGCACAGGGCCTAGTGCCATGGCCCTGTTGCTGATCCTCATGCTATTCCTCAAGCAGTGTATTGTTGAACACATAATATATTTCAGTTACATTCTTGAGGATTCACAAAATCATATGGTGTGTGTATTGTTTTCCATTCTGTTTTTACATACTTTATCTGTCTTTTCAAGTTTTACATAAAAGTTCCATCTTATGTTTTTATAAGTCTTGCGAACCTCCAAGACATATGGATCTGTTTTGTAAGTCTTGTTCCAAGCTTTCTTGATTCACTATGTATTGAATATTGTTCATAAGCATTCCTTGAGGTTGAATTAAACCCTGTTTCATGTTTTTATAAGTCTTTTGACCTAGCATGCATGTTAATTTATTTTTTCCAGTCTTGATTCACCAAGCATTCTTGATTCATGAGGTCATGTTAGTTAGAAGCATTCCTTTTAATGGGATTCTTTAAATTTATAGTGATATTCTTGTAAGTCTTTTAAAATAATTCTTTCACTATACGTTTCAGATCTGGAATTTGTGTCATTTTTTCCTCCCAGCAGTGGATTTCTGTCCTACAGACCCACTGTCTTTCTTCCATTCTTCTAACCATCAGGCTACAAACTCAATTTTTCTACCACATCATACTACATTAAATATGAAATTAAATAATTGTTGACATCATGTGTGGGAGGAAGAAGTTTTACATCAGCTTCATAAAACACATCAACCATCTTTTGCAAAATACCCTCATCAAAATCACTACCACAAAAGAAATGAAAATAAATCATACTAAATATTTGACCTACTCAGGAGAAATATTCTAAGAGAGTTCACCATATCAGATGACAAAATATGTTTAAATAATTTTTTTTTATTTGTTCAACATTCCTTTCAGAGTGCTTGATATCCAACTACTTTCCAAAAAACCCAATCAAATCATAAGAAATATCCCTCGAGCTTAATATGTTTGGTCAGGAACTTGATGCAGTCCAAGTGCTCATTCCAGCGCCAACAATACCTCTGAGATAATTCTAGGTTAGGTAATTTTTCCAGAGAATCTAAAATATTTTGTTGTTTTTAATTTTTGGATGACCAATGTTTTAAGATTATCTGAGCAGGTGTTGAATCTTAATTGATCTTAACATTAAGAAAGGGCTGATTCTTTACCTCTTGATAGTAGTTTAGATTTTTAAAGGGTTGTAAGGCAAAATTGTAAGAGGCTATGATTCTCTAAATATTCAAAAAAAATATTTATTTAATCATAAGGAAAAAATGCAAGCAAAATATGTTCACATCCCAACAAAATGCATCTAATTTCATGAAGAAGTGACAATTTATTAATGTAGAGGAGTTATTAGGGCATACAATCCAATAAACTAATCTCTGTAATATATTATAACTTCACATGGATTTAAAATAAGTTGACATTCAACTATAATTTACCGAGATTTCTTCATAAAAATTAAACACATGAAGAAAACAACAAAATGAAATGGATAAATAAGAAGAACTCAGAAGATGACACGTTGTTTTGAAGCAAAAATATAATCCTTTCATTAATATAAAGTAACTTTAGATTGATACAAGTATACTTTTAAAATCTCATCCTAAGGTTTCCACCCTGTGCAATTCAACTTTGGAAGTATTCATACAATTTCCTTAAGAATATATAGATTCAAATATCTAGATCTATTTTGAAAATATCTAGAACCTTTTTTACAAAAATAATGCAAAACTATAGTGAAAAAAAACTGTTTAAAGTTGCTGGCACTGTTTTCGAGGATTCTAGTGCTGATCTGGCTTGATTGTACCGTTGCTTTGTTGTTGATGCTTGCTGACGCATTTAATCAAGTAATTTACACAATTCTTCCCGTCTTTCCTCATCTAGAACTGTGTATTTGACTAATTTTCTGAATATCTCATCTACCTTACTAATTAATTATCTCAGGTTTGATAAGTAAATCATAAATGAGGCCTTCCATGAAATCTTTTCTTGTGATTGTGCCCTTTATATTTGCAAATATGGATTTATCTTTAGCAATCGAGTAAATGTTATGCTAATATTCTTCTAAGTTAATCAATTTATCTCCTATTCCCTTTAACCCAGGCAACCCTTTTTGGTGTAACACAAATAATTTTCTAAGGAATTTTTGGATTCCTGATTCCAAATTGTGGCACTTGTTTTCCAATTGTTGCATCAAATTTCTTTTAGTGAAAATCCTTCTCACTTTGAGAATGGTTTCTATCATGTCTTCTATGTTGAATTATTATAACTCATCTTTAGTTTTAGGATTTAGAATCCTTATTAGAGCTATAGATTTACCTGGTTTCATACCCAAATATTTCTTCACATATGTTATTACTGCTTTAGATCTTTGCACTAGTTCATCTTGTTCAAAGATAATATGGATTGAAGGCCAAAGTTTAATGATGGCTGTTAGTATGAATCCTTTGTCGAAGTGTACGAAAAAGGACCACTTTAGCTACACATAATGAATAGCCCTAACAACAAAAGTGGCTGCCAATGTCTTCATATCTGCAGTTAGTTGATCAATAAAAGAGCTGCAAAAAACCAGATCTATGCATGGAAAGACATTAAGCAGTAAAAATAAGGGTTTTCTCCATATACCAATAGACAAGACAAGAACAATTTTTGAAAGAATTTTTGTATTAAGGGCACCTGGGAGGAAAACAAGAAGGCGTATCCAGTTCTCCTCAGTGGGATGGGTTCTTGGAAGTCCTCAGCACTTCAGATCTAAGATTTCTCTCTCTTGTTGGTGTAGAAAACCCAATGCAAAGAATAGAGCTCAAAGGGAGCTCACACAACAAATAATGGAAAAATGCGACCAAGTGTATAGATCCAGAGTGATCTAATAGGCAACAAAAGGTGAAGAATGGTAGGAAAAACCCTCCTATTTATAACAAAATATTGGGTCATTCTAGATCTTGGTGCATGATTAAAATAATGTTAACCAAATCTAGATCCACCTTTTATGGAATATTTTATTATATTTTTTGGAGGGAAAAAGTATTTGACTTGGTTCAAATCCATTTATTTGTTAATAATAAATAAATAAATGATTTATTTATCTTTTTAAGGAAGTGGTTGAAGGATAATTAAATAAATAATGATTTATTTAATTATTTGTGGGTGATTAAGTCATATTTAACAAGGAATATTATCTAAATAAGATTTAAATAATTATTCCTAGAAAATAATAAGATAAATAAAGGTTTATCTAATTAATTTCTTTGTTTTGGGTTAAACATGACTAGGAATAATAATTAAATTATCGTTTAATTAATTATTCCATGAGGAAAATCAAACAAAATAGGTTTGTTTAATATTTCCTTTTGGGGTTTCCTGTTTAGACCATAAACAACCTAATAAATGTGGTTTATTAAGTTATTTTACATAGTGAAAGCAATTTTACTTAGGGTAAAATTGGTCTTACATGGTGTACTTGGGTCCATCTAATGACAATAGGTTAGATGACCAAAAAATGGTGTAACAGATTGCCCCCCAGCGTGCGAGTGTTAGGAGCAAATCGTATGACCGAAGTACGTTGTAAGAACTCAATCACCAGACATCAAAAGGGAAGTCAAAGAGAGAAATGTGAGGTAGACTAATGTGCTGAAGAACTAGACCCTGAGGAGACGAGACTTGCAGGTGCAACAAGTCTCTTTTTATGAGAGGGTACCTGTGCTAAAGGCGGCAGGGGAGGCATACCTATGCTCGCCGAGACAAAGTACAAAAGAATAGTGTGTCCAGTAAACAAGGGACCGAACCATAAAGTACAGCTGGCATAATCATGAGCCAGATAAAAATACAATGAGGAATCCCACATACATGCTGTGCCTGGGATAACAGCCAGGACTTGTACAATAATATCCGAGTACATGAGATACAAATACAACCCAAATGCCCCCTGTAAATGGGGAAGGGCTCACAAAATCTGACTGATACATGCAAATCAAAGAGGCGCTGCAAGCGGCTAAGGCCGACATCATCAAATATATGGAGCTACATCAAGGGCTGCAATGAAGAGGTCATCCGGGCATGTGGGGGGCTACCTGCAGGGCCACCCCCTCATGAGGGCTGAGACATCTCACACACACCCAGGAATCACCAAGAGCTGCTGCTGCATCACTGAACCATCAAGTATACGGATCTCGATCATGCTGAAAGGAGCTGGAGTGGAGAAACAATCAAGTCAAAGGGAAATGAGAGAGCCCTTTGCCTGATCCGAGGCACCGAACAAGAGTGGAAGCTGGAACCAAGGTACACCGCCCTCTAGACCTGTCTTCTGGAATGAAGGAGCTGATGTCGACAGAAGGAGGTCCGCCATAGGTGAGGCAATGAGGGATCCTGAACTAAGGCACGAGAGAAAATAGTAGAGTGACAGACAGACTAATACCGATGATGATGATGGAATGGAGGGGACTGAGTAACGATTGGACGACTTCCCTTGCTAGAGCATAAAGGGCATGAATGACATGGCAACAACTGACACAATATCATCAGGGATAAGGGAGAGTTGGACTGAAGGCCATAATGTGCGACACAAGAGAGAAACCAAGCAATGAGGGATGGAGGACTATAGCAGGGTACAAAGGGACTCGGGATCGACTCCATGAATGCGATGATGACTCCACTTGGATGCTCTAAACAAGGGCGACTCGATGGTGCTGCCACACAGTAAAGGTCCAATGGGGGACCATGAAAACATGAGTACAAGATGGGAACTCACGACGAACATCAACACGAGCATGGATAAGTATGGAGGCAAAATGGTGCCCCTAGTATGAGTGTTGCAAGTGAAGAAATTCGATTTTGAGGAGGGTTATGGTTGAGGGGCATAGGTGCCCCCAAGCATGGTGTGGTCATGCCAAAATATATTTAGAAAAAGGGGAATCTAAACACATTTTAATGATGTGGTGTGCCATTTGTTTTCGTTATGGTAATGCAGTTTGAGAAAGGAAATGGAGGATGACCAATCTCTTTTAGTACTGCATATATGAAGAAAATGGACTTTAAGTTTTCGGGTTGGCATACCTGGTGTCACTATCCCAAAGAGAGGATTTGGAGATAATGAATTGATGCTCGCCTAGAAAACCCATAGGTTGGTCAACAACAATGGCTAAGAGATTGGGTTGTTGATGGAAGATGAGGGAACGATAAGGGGTATCATCCCTAGAGTGATCTGAAGTGATATGGGACTCTAGAGGTTTTTCTAAATGTGGAAGAATAATGGTACTAAATTCAACACGACCAGATACACTAGGAGAGTTGTGGAGAATTGCTTCTCTTTGTCTCTCAAATGTGGGTGCCCCCTTACCCAAACATTGGGTTTCAATGTAATGGCCACAAGGTGTATGTGGTGTGAACGCATGGGTTTGATGTAAGGGGGAATAGATAAAGTCAGGGGTGGGGATTTTTTCCATAATGTCATCATCGTGATAGAAGATGGGGTGACTGGTGGAAGAAAGACCACCTGACGTGGCGAAGCGACCTGAATCATCATCATGAGAAGAGAGGTTCACATGCGTATCGTCACAAGGGGTGACAGAAGAGTAAGTAGATAAAGGATCTACCGATGTTGAGCCCAAGGTGATCGCTAAAGTAAGGTCAAGAGAAACAACAGGGGAGGGTTCAGAAGGAATGTTCCCCGAGGGTCTCATGGATGATGATAGGTAGAAAATGCTAGACGAAGGCTTCGTCATCTCGACATCAGGAGGGGGGATGTCAATGGGAGCAGTCATGTCTGGTAGTTTTGCTGAAGAAAAACGCGCAAATAGGGGAGAGGTGGACTCATTGCGCTTGGCCTCGAATTGGTGGACCGCAGCTAGAGAGGTGCGGAAGTCCTCGAGGTGGGGACAAAGATGGGTGTAATGGCCATGGAGATCACACAAAGCACAAGGGTGTTTGGTGTGAATAGTCTTTGGGTTCTGGATTGCGGTCGTGGAAGGAATAGAGGCTTTCGGGGCCGTGGACTCGGGGAACGCGACATTAACCATGGGCTTGAGATGAAGCAACTCAGGACAGGTATGGGTGGCGTGGCCGACAACATCACACAAAGCACACTGGATGGTATTCTTTGGAGGCCAAGGAGGGGCAGGGTTTGTCGGGGCAGCCTTGTCCTTTGATGCCCCCTTGCGAGCTTTGCCCTTCTTACCCGAAGCGGTCGCAACATGAGGTGGTTCCTGTTGAGGTGACTGAGGCACTATTGCAGCGGGAGAAGTTATGGGGACCGGTTGAACCGGGGTCAAAGCAATATAAGGTTTAACCGTAGTTTGCGCCTGAGGATCGCAGTGGTACCGGTATCAGAATCTCGAGGGTCGTCGGGAAGAGAGGGTGGCCATGACAGGTACCGTGTATACTCCTGGTGGGGGAGCTAGGAACGGTATCTGACCAGAGGGGTAATGGCCAGGTGGAATGGCTCCTAAATGGCTAAGGCTTAGAGGAACCATTCCAGGAGGGTAAAGAGGCTCATGACTACCAGCTGCAGGTGAAGGGCTAGGAGCAGGTTGCAAAGGGCGCGGTTGCTGACTAGCCAAAGCAGGTTGCTTGAGAGCAGCCTGAGATGATTGCATCATGCAAACATTCAATGAGCTGGGGTCAGAGACAGGAGGAGGAGGAAGACCAGGGAAGGTTCCAAGCAGGGAGGAATCTTTGTAAATGCCGGGGGAGACACTGGTTAAGGAATCGACGGTTTGCTTGTTGGCTACAGAAGATATGGTCGTCTCAGGTGAGGTCTGGGATTTTGGCTCATGATATGTCAACTGGTCAATGGTGACTATCTTTCCATTATGGGGGAAAGACATCTTATGAAACTACGATGGGGACAAACACAAGATAGGTGTAGCTCCGCCCAAGAGAATACAAATTTAGAGGGCACCTGGGAGGAAAACAAGAAGGCGTATCCAATTCTCCTCAGTGGGATGGGTTCTTGGAAGTCCTCGCACTTCAGATCTAAGATTTCTCTCTCTTGTTGGTGTAGAAAACCCAATGCAAAGAATAGAGCTCAATGGGAGCTCACACAGCAAATGATGGAAAAATGTGACCAAGTGTATAGATCCAGAGTGATCTAATAGGCAACAAAAGGTGAAGAATGATAGGAAAAACCCTCCTATTTATAACAAAAATATTGGGTCATTCTAGATCTTGGTGCATGATTAAAATAATGTTAACCAAATCTAGATCCACCTTTTATGGAATATTTTATTATATTTGTTGGAGGGAAAAGGTATTTGACTTGGGTAAAATCCCTTTATTTGTCAAAAATAAATAAATAAATGATTTATTTATCTTTTTAAGGAAGTGGTTGAAAGATAATTAAATAAATAATGATTTATTTAATTATTTGTGGGTGATTTGGTCATATTTAACAAGGAATATTATCTAAATAAGATTTAAATCATTATTCCTAGAAAATAATAAGATAAATAAAGGTTTATCTAATTAATTTCTTTGTTTTGGGTTAAACATGACTAGGAATAATAATTAAATTATGGTTTAATTAATTATTCCATGAGGAAATCAAACAAATATAGGTTTGTTTAATATTTCCTTTTGGGGTTTCCTGTTTAGACCATAAACAACCTAATAAATGTGGTTTATTAAGTTATTTTACATAGTGAAAACAATTTTACTTAGGGTAAAATTGGTCTTACATGGTGTACTTGGGTTCATCTAATGATAATAGGTTAGATGACCAAAAAATGGTGTAACAATGGCCTTATTTATTTCTATACAAATATTTTCTTTAGCTTATGAAACAATATCAACAATAATGAATTGAATTTATAGGAATTTAATTATTTTTGTGACCTTAAGAGTCTTCTGTAATTCTGCCAGATTGGAACTATCTGTCTTTAGTTTATGCTCTTGGAGACTAGTAAGCTGAGCCTTAAACTTTTCAATCTCTTGTTCTCTAATGGACAAATATTTTATTGTTGTTGTGAAATATTCCCTTGGATCTATGTTTGTTGATGTAGATGCACCTGCTAAAGTGGCTGTGGGTAGAACTACTACTGCTGGAATTGTTGTTACTGGAATTGCTGTTAAGGCAAGAGTTTGTTCTAGGCCTACATGTTGCTCTTTTTCTTTCAAAAGTTTTACAAGTTCCTTTTCCATTCTTTCTATTTGTGCATTCTGTTTAATTATGATTTTGAACATATCCTCCTTTTCTTTTTATAGCCCTCCTACTTCTTTAGTTTGTGGATCTTTTGTTTTTGGAAGCTTAAGTTGTTTTCTTAAAGTAACTATGTATGCATTTCTACTCTTAATAACTTCCTTTGCTGCTTTCACATTAGTGGGATCATTTCCCAACTTTATTACCAAATATTATAAGGATTTTATCTTTGTATCCTTGGCTAGAGAGGAAATTTTCTCTAATTTCAGCTGAGATAGTATATTATTCACTGAGGCTTGAAGTCTAGATGCTGCCGTAGTTGAGTTTGTAAAAGTAGAAAATATCATTTCACCAGATAGTTTATGTAGATCTATTTGGTCAATTGGATGAATTAAATCTGTATCAAAAGTAAACAATCATTTTATATAATCCTCTGCAGTTCTAGGATGAGTGACTTTTGTTTCTAGGAAAGCAATTTTCATCTTTCCCTTTTTAGTATCAAAGGAAGAAATTAGCATGTGATGTGAAGTTGTTGTCTTCTTCCAAAACTGAGTGTAGGTGGAAGCTTTCAAAGCTTTGTTCTTTTGTTTGATTCCTTTGTAGATTGGAAATATGCTCTGCTCCTTTTGAGTTTGTTGCAATTCCACTATCTTTGATGATGATGCATCTTGATAATCTAAAGGAGATCCAACAATTGTTCCTTCTTTTGTAGAAGATGATGGTACAAATGGACCTGTCATAACAATTGGACGTTGCTGTGTAGTTTCCTCTTGCTGTGATTCATCTGTGTCATTTTTCTTTTTCCTCTTACTGTATATATTTTGAATTATTTATTTGACATCTTTGTTGAGTCCCAAACTGGCATCTTTCCTATACACCTTTCTAGACTTTTTCCATTTACCTGGACCTCCTAAGTCATCAACATCATTGCATATTAATCATAAAAGAGCATTTAAAGTGGTTTTTAACTATGTTTTGTGTCTGCTGTTTGAATTAGATTTTTTCTCATTGAGCTGCGGAATCTTGTCACTTTCTGCAGCTGCTTCAACTTTCCGCAGCCATTTTGTTAAAGTCTATATTGCAGGTGTCTTCAGGAAAATCAAGCCACATGGGCAAGTTGGAAATGACATGGATATGGACCGAGTCCTACTGGCTCAGTCGAATTCACCAAAGAAGGTCGTGGTCAAAGGTAGTCAAGCGATGGTCAACCTAAGAGTCCTACGGTGACATAACTCTGTTTTTCACCACGTGAAGACTTGCATGGCCGTTCCTAAATCTCAGGGGACATATCAACACCTGTGAACTACTCCATAAGCCGAATCCAACGACCACCCTCCATAGATTTAATATTCACGGCAGCCATAATGCTAGATTTCTGGACGTGGTTGTTCACGTGTCTTTTATCAGCGTAGATTGTAGGAAATTAGTTATGTCATCCTCTGTTATAAATAATGCGTTCTCATACGCATAGTAGCTAGCTTCTGTAATGTAATTTTGCTGAAAATAAAGCCCACTGTGCCGTGACATTATTTCCTTGTTATGACTAAGTTTTGAATACATGAGAAGACTTTGTTCATAAGCATAATTCGAGGTTGATAGCTGTTGCCGAGGATTGTGCAGAGGGCCCCTGCACACGCCGAGTTTTTGTTTATTGTTGTATAGTTTCATGCTTTATTTCCTTACGTTCATTATGCCATAGTTATTCACGTGTATATATTACATCTCTTATGGTATTAACGTTTTATTTCTGTCCATAATTTTTCATGCTTTATACTGCTGTTAACTGATCAATGTCTTTGTTCCAGATTACAGTAGGCAGCCTGGGCATTTTCACATAGTTTTACAATGACTAATGACATGGAATCAGTCTTGTCCTTCTGCTGATTTATTTTTCTTAGCTTTTAATTCCAGCACTGTTTTATTTATTTCAGTTTTGTACATTTGCTTTATTAGTTAGATTATATATTAAATTACTCATGTCATTATCAGTTACCTTCGAAAGCCATAGCGAGACTAATGGTAAGGGATTGAAGTGTGAGTGTGTAGTTTGATATTAGTTTATTTTTCTGCAAGTTAGATATTAAATTGCTCATGTCATTATCAGTTACCTTCGAAAGCCATAGCGAGAATAATGGTGAGGGATTGAAGTATGAGTGTGTAATTTGATATTAGTTTATTTTTCTGCAAATTAGATATCAGATTGCTCAAGTTGTTTATGATTACTTCCGAAAGCCATAGCGAGACTAATGGTGAGGGGTCAGAATATGAGTTGATGTAATTTGATTTTAGCTTTACTTTGCTTGCAATTCTTGGATTTCTTTGAGCATAGTTTCTTTTGTATTTAGACAGCAACAAGGGTAATGGGTTTCATGATCAATAGTTCACTATTTGTTTGACTAGTATAGTGGCACATTTTCATTTTCTTTTAGGAATTAATTTTGTCATTGCATGTTTTAAAACCCTTTTGAAGTTTGAAGTTTGGGAAATAATTATAAAGGACATTATTGCCTTGAACATTTATATCCATACTTGTCTTTTAGAATTTCCATCTCACATTAGGAAACCAACCAAGATCAAAACCCCCAAGATAAATAAAAAACCCAAAAACGACAAAAAGTAAGAGATAGGTTATCTTGCACATATAGTGCGCCACACTTCGTCAGCTTACGAATCCCGGATTGAAAAATTAATGTAGCAATTTAGGACACACTAAATTGACCAAACAATCTCTGTGACCAAAGGCGAAAAACTTCCCTTGGTATTTTTTCCTACTTTTCTTTAGGCACCAGAGTTTGTGATGCTATGACTGATATGGTCTGCTCTTCTGCTTCATGTAAGGTGTTTTCCTTCCATTCATCCTAGTTCATATAATATTATATTTCAAATCTAGGAGTATGTGCATATGGGTCATTCTTTTTCTCTACCCTTAACTTAGAAAATACTCCTAATGGGTCACATGACCAGGTGAAGCTGAGATTGAAATTCATCAGTTTTAACTGTACATCTGCTTCCTTTCCTACTGATCTAGCATTACAAATAAAAGGTCCTATTTGAGTTTTGATTTTAAATTGGGATTTCTTATTTGCTACTACAAAATAGAGTTGGTCCATGTTAATAATTTTCCTAATGTATTCTAGAGAAAAAACCTAGATAGGGACAAACTTGGGCAATTTGTATGGTGGTAGCTCACAACCGTATACCCTAATCCTCGTGCAATTTTTGTACAAGTACCAATCTCCTGTTCTAGTTTTCTCACTGAGATGCAAGATTCTTTTGATCTCTGACCCAATCCTTGGTTCTGCATCATTGTTTAATAGGATTTAAACCACATGTAGAAATTGATCCACAAAGTCATTGAATTTGTACTCAACG
This sequence comes from Pinus albicaulis, assembly GCA_034641835.2. NCBI lineage: Eukaryota > Viridiplantae > Streptophyta > Pinopsida > Pinales > Pinaceae > Pinus > Pinus albicaulis. The sequence goes on along the minus strand of CM076578.1, from coordinate 1,008,767,380 downwards.
ATATTCTTTCTCACCAAGGAGGTCCAGTGGATTACTGACTGTGGATTCCCTTGGTTGTCCATATTTTGTACAAGAAAATAGAATTTAGCTGACTGATAAAATAGAAACAAATATAATAAAATAGAGGCATATTTGAAAACTCCTTCTGTAGAAAACTTCATGAATTGCTCATGAATGGAATCTGCTTGAAATTCACTGAAATTGAACATGAGAGAAGACTGAAAAAAAACCAATTATAGCCTCAGTGACCCATTTATCAGAATAATAAGATAACAAGCATGTAATAATAGATATAATATGCTTGGTCATGTCTAGAAACCTGGATGATTGATAGGGTGGATTTTTGTTAGGTAATTGAACATTTTATGGCAAAAAGGTTTCAAAAATCCTGGTCATTTGGGGAAAATCAAACTCCTTATAGATGTCCATAAGGGTTTATGAAGAAAATGGATGCAGAGGTTTAGGGATTTTCACTTGTAGCATTTGACTTATTGACTCAACAGTAATGGTGAATAAGACTTCCTTATTATGAGAAACTACTACCCTTTGACTTGGGATATACATAAACTGTCACAACACAACAAATTCGTGAAAATAATGGGACTATGGGAAGATAAACTGATGGAGAGATGAATGCCATAAATTCAATTCATCACTTATATCCAAGAATTTATGCTTTAAACAATTATGGAGTTTGAAGAGATCGAACTCACAATTTCTTTCAACAACTTTGTAATGTTGGTCCACTAAAGGTTGATGGTGCAAGTCAATGGAAGGAGGAAGCATGGGATTCACTGTGTTGATGGATTTCTTCTTTGAAGACATGATTAGATAGGAAGAAGGAAAACTATTGCAATTGCTTGGAGATAATCTTGATTTCCCTTTGCTGTATGTAAGATGTAGTAATGTCTTCAATTTGGCTTATCGCTATAAAAGTGCTTTGGTTCTATGACTAGTTGCAGTAGTTTATCCTGCAAATGGCTATAGTAGCAGAGGGAATGGAAAGAATGGTATGACAATTAATTAATAGGATAAAACGTGAAAACCTTTCTCTTTGGATTAATATGGTTGAATGTTATTTTACCCATTATAGAGGAGTGGGAGGAATAAATGTGAAACATATAATTTATAACATAAACATAATTTATAGCTAAGAGGGTGACACTTGTCAGAGAGGGAGTGGGAGTTAGAAATTGGCGGGAGGAGGGTCTAACGGGTTTATTGGATGAACATAGTGGATTTCGAAGGGGGGCGAGGGTGGTTTATGGTTTTGGTGCAAGGGGGTGCAGAGTGCATGATGGAGGGCCACATGGCATTGGCGGTTTCTGGGGTCCACACTTTTCACACCCCACATTGAATAAATGTCACATGAGATCGGGGGGTGCAGAGCGGCCTATGGGTCGTTGATTATATTTCAACATAGATCAGGACCGAGTGACTTTGTTGTCCTTTAACCAAAAACGAAAAAAGTTCTTGTCACGTCTTTATTCAATAAACATGTTTAATCTAATGCAATTTAAACTAATAAACAATGCGACATTTAAATGTGCACACCATTAATTTGGTATTTTCGTATTTATATCTATTTTTTCTTTCTTTTGTCCCTTTTTCATATTTATTTACACACATTTTTTATTTTTCATTTTTCATTATTTTCTTTTAATTATTTTTCCTTTTTTCTATATATACATTTTTTATTTTTATTTATTTTTCTAAAAATATCTAACTTATCAAAACCAATTATGTTACAACATCCTATACAAAATAGGGTTCCTCACACTTCTAAAGATTTGGAAAAGACTCAGAGGATTCTGAAAATCCTTTCGAAACTGATGATATTGAAATCATATCAGTTTTCCCAACTTCCAAGGTTATATTAGGGGTAGAAGAAATTCCTCCTCTTGATATATTTTACAGTCCTGAGGACAAATTTGTTGTTAAAGATAAAGAAAGAAAAGAAAATTTGATTAGTCCCAAGCTTTAGTTCCTGGAAATAATTCTTTTGATGTAGTATGTGTTGTGTAATGTTTTAATTTTTTCATATGTTGTATATATGGTGATATATATATTTTGAAAATATAAAAAATATATATGTGTAAAATATTTTTGAAAAAATGTTTCATTAAAGGATGCCAGAGTATTTTGTGGCAGACGAGTGGGACCCCTACTGACTATAGTGCTAAATATCGAATAGGTTACACCGTGGAGACCGTGGACTTCATAAAGTTTGAGTGATGGCGCAAAGTCGACATCACAAAGTGATCAGGGGTTATCAAACATAGTGCCTTTGCTAGAATATTTAATCCCCACCAATTGACCAGAATGAGTGGCCCAGACTAATTGCGAGGGCATTGCTCTAAGATTAATCTCGTACTGCAGAATCCCCCCACAGTGAAGAAAACATGTGAGCCCACGAAGTCAGCAAGTGGTCCAACCATGTTACCTTCCACATCCTCCTTTCGTAACACCTCACCTGTCTTGTCCCTCACTTCATCATTCATTTCAATTCCGTATAACGTTTTCCCACCCAGTCATTTTCCTCTTAAAAAACAAGTTTTTGTCCTCATTGTCATCCATGTTTTCTCTCGAGGAACTAAAAGTTCTTCAACCTCTGTACCAACATCCAAGTCATTAACTGCTTTGACAGAGCCAAGTATTCCGTATAAGCGTACTTGAATTTGTCAAAAATGTTGAATAAAAGTGTTTTGGCTGAATCTTCCGCCCAAATTCCTTTAATGGACACAGAAATTGACATTGTAGACACTGTTTTCTCAGTTGAACACCCATTATTTTACTAGCATGTCATCCTAAACTAGTCTAAATTCCTAGTTTACTATGCCTTAATCAAGTCTAGAGTCTTGTCAGCTTTTGTTCCACAGACTTACCTATTTCCAAAGTTCATTCATTGGTTGGTCACTGCTATGTACCCTCATAAGTGTTTTGTCATAAAATAATCAGGGGATAACGTTTTCTAGGTGTTCGCCCAGTTAATTAAGAAATATATTTGTTATACCTCTGCAGAATCATATATAAGCTTCACTGATGAATACCTTTCTACATACTTTCAAGAGTTTCCTAGACCCAAGTTTTCCTAGATTGTGTTTTATTTAATGCCTGAAAAGGAAAAAAATTCCATGGATTCAGATGAATTTCCTTTGAGTCCCTTTGCTGAAGACATGAGGAAAATTCTCCAAATCTTGGCTAAAATTCTTAATACTATAATGATAGATAAGGAAATTATAGGAATGTTTGCTTTAATGATGAAACCTGGGGTGGTTTTAGACATTCCCACTTACTTGGAGAATGCTGTAAACAATCAGTTCATGAGTTTATCACTTACTGGGAGTTTTAGGTTTCCATCCATGGTTACCTATTTATTTCTTTACAACCATGTGGACAATTTTAATCATTTGGGATTAAATATTGTTGATGTAGATAAAAATAAGCAGCCATTGGTCTTTTGGACAGATTTAGTAATAAAGGAGGTGGGAAATGAGGGTATGTTTGAGTTTAATTCTTCTTTCCTTCCAATTGTGTATTCAATTTTGAATGGAGTACTTGCACCCACGTTGTTGCCCGAAGCTAAGTAATTTCTGAAATTAAGCAAAGATGTAAAGTACGGGGATTGGCTTTCCCATAAAGAACACATTAAGATCAGATTGTATGGAGCTAATGTAGAGCCTTTTAGGCTACATGTTTTTGTTCCTATGAGGATGCTTGCATTGGAGTTCATCAGGAAAAGTATTAATGTTTATCAGATTCATTTTCTGCCTGTGAAGAAGGGTCATTTATTCAAATTACCTAGGACACTAGGCCCATTCATTGTAAATACTGACATTCCATGGAAGAGGCTCACAAATTTTTGATTTATACGCATTTGTTGTTATTAGAGAAATTGGCTTATGATCCATATCATATAATTTCCAATCACAGGGTGGAGAATGGATATTATCCTTTTGTTTAGGAATCCAAGCCAGAGGTTAAGATGCTGGAAAATGGTGGACTGAATTCTACAACTATGCAGATGGAGGTGGATACCCCACACCCTACTGAAAAGGGACTCAAAAGAGGAAGGGAGGAACTGATTGATTTGGAGAGTGATGTGGAAATTGAAACCAAGAAAGCAAAGACAGTGGAGGAGAGTAGTTGCTCAATTATGCCTAGATATTCTCTGCAGTTGGGTGAACTTTCTTGTACTCACTCATATTTTGTTCCTGAGGGCACAAGCCATGATCATATTCCTAATATCAAGAAGATATTTTCACAAATTGAGGAAAGAAATAAAATGATAAGGGAGAATATTGAATCTCAGTTAGAGGCTCAAATATCTCCTGAGAAAACTAGATTGTTGACAATAATGGACCTGGAAAAAGATAAGCTAAGGATAGTCTTTTCTCATCCTTCAGCTATGAATGTGACATCTTCTACTTCTTTCCAAACTGTTCATGTAACAGTGGATGCACAAATTATTCCTCTCCCAAATAAGATCAACCTTCATATGAAAATTGGAAAATTAATTTTTAATGATTTGAACAAGACCACTTCAGTTGAAAATATGTTGGGTAAGGTTGTTAAACATTTAAAATTGGAGAAAGAAAACTCAAGAGCTTACTTCACACAAGATGAAGAGTTGAAGAAGATCATTTTCAAAATTGGTGTTGATCGAGAAGATAAGTCAGCTGTTCAGAAATTGTTGCAGAGTGCTGAATCCAAAATTCAGATCTTGAAGAGGAAGCTTAAGCTTCCTATTCGTGAGCATCCTATGGCTGCTAAAGTATCTCAAGTAGAGATAGAAAAATAGTATCTCTTGCAAGATCTGGTGGCTAAATATGGGTAAATATCTAAGTTTAAAGAAGAAAATGATATGTTACAAAAAAATTTAGATTCTCATGTGTGTACTGTTGTTATTGCATCAGATTTTGAAGACCCTACTGCCAAATTAACTCAAGTCATGAATGAGTTAAAGTTAGCAAATATTGAGTTAAAAAAGACTCAAAAGGAACTATGAAAAACATGCAAGGTGATAAGAGCTACAGAGCAAGAGGCGCATATGAAAAAGGACAATGCTAAGAAGTAAAAACTGTTATCACTCTAATAATTCTCAAATTTGTGAGATTTTTGATTTTGTGTTAAAGAATATTAGAGGTAACCACAAACCTACTTTTAAGCTTTAGGATCTAGCCTTCCTATTGCTCAGAGAGGGCTATCTCTATATGATTTAAATTTGTTTTTTATATCTGATTTTAGGCTAGTTATATGAAGCAAATTGGTTTTGGGGTTTTGATTTGGTTTGGTGGGAAAATCATTTACTTAGATGGATGGCTATAGATCTGTATCCCATTGGGAAGATGGAGTCAATGTGTCAAGTAGTTAGATCAGGATCAAGGTCTAAAGGTAAATGTTCACAGGGCAAGATAGCAGAGTCACTTCAGATCTTCAAAGGCTGATGGTGAAATGGTTTTTATAGGGCTAAAAGAGCAATTAAGGGTTCTTAAATCCAGATAAGGAGTGAAAAGGCATAGGTCAAACGAAATCAAGGAGCAATTAAGGGTTCCCTAATCTGGATATCAGTAGAAAACATTTAAATGATATTCAGTCAATAACAAAGTGCTTTTAACAAATTCTGAAATAACAATTCCTGATTATCATTTAAATTTAGAACATATTCATGAATGGATGGAAAACATAAGAAAATAGACAAGATGACAAGTGAAATACTTCACTGCAGTGGCCCAACACATGAATCTTGTAATATGATGCTTTATTTCCTGTGATCCAGTCTGTTTACTTGAAACTGATACAAAAACCCTTCAGGTTTAGAATATTACAGCTACAAAAATGTTCAACAATTAATCCACACTTAATACTTCAAATGATGAAGTATTTATACAAAAACTAGTACAAAATATCCTAGAATAAACATAGGAATTTTCTTTGGAAAATAAAATATATTCATGCAAGAAGATAGTGACAACTACCTAACTAATTGCTAGCTGTCCTATTTATTGAAATAAAATAGCTTTTTGTTTGGATTTTGGCTGCATCTGGACAACTGAGGTGTCCCTTACGCTGGAAGTTTTATCTTCAATATGTTTTGATCTTTATCTTTCATATGATACACTTTCAACTGATACTCTTTAACTGCAAAAACTGTTTATTCTATATAAAAAACCAATTTCCCGACCTTTATAACCTCAACAAATGATTTTAAGGGTTTACAATGAAATTTATGTGGTGAAACAATCCTAAAACATCAAATTTTGTGCAAAAGGGCTTCTGAGTATTGTATAAAAGGCTTTGGATGTCTCAGAGGGATTTTTAAGTCTGCAAATGGATAAACTCACTCCAAATTTGCTCTAAAAAGTTCAAAGCTTCAAAAATTGTGGAAAATGACTTAGGGTTTGTATATCTGAAGAATTAATGAAGCAGAGGGGTATCTTTTAGGCATACATGCTTCTAAAAGATTTAATGAACTATAAACTCTTTCAGAATGGTGGATGATTCTCTTTCTATGAAGAATACCTGTGAAATTCGAAATTTAGTTGTGAATAAGGGTTTTTTGAGGTTGAAAAGCTTTCAAAAGCTTCTTCTGGCCTTTATAAACAATCTGATGGCTTCATAGTGTTGTAGCAGTTAATTCTGATGAATTTTGTTGGTTTTTGAGGTAAAATAGAGGCAACAACGTATTTTTCTTGGTCTGGGAAGGTTTTACGAGCATAAAACAGTAACAGAGGCCTGAATGAATGCATTTAGTTGATTTTTATAAATAATTTGTTTAAACAGTAATGCATTAACTAATGGTCATTTCAAATTATGGGCGGTTTGGGCGCGGGGGAGGGAATTACTGCCGAGCATTTTTCGCACCGTCGAAAAATGCTAAGTGGTACTGATCGAATCGATGCGATCCAACAAAAATGCGACACGTGGAGGGGAGAGAAAATGTAAAAAAAAATTTAATCGCAGGGTCTAGATTCATTATTGATCGTGCTGAGAACTATGCGATGATGAATCTCCACCATTAGATCTGGAAAATTGGAAGCGAATAGTCGGGATTATATGATGAAGATGCAAGGTGTTAGGCGTGGGGCCCGGGATTATTTATTAAAACATGAGGTTTTAATATATAGTTTAGGCGTGATATGATAGGCGGGTTAAGGTTTTGTTAACAAATGAAATGACTATAAGTGTAATGTTACTATAGGCGGGGTAATATAAAATAGGAATAGTTTTAACCTATGGGAGCGTAGGTATTATATATCATGTGGTCAAAAACGAACCGTAGGTTTAGAACTATAATATGGGTTTGGGATATAATAATAAAAGGAATTAATTATAATACGAGATAGAAAGGTTAATATACAAGATTTATTATATAAGTTAATGTGTTAATAATAAAGTGCGATGAGGAATAAAAATAAACTAAGTCTAATGTAAAATATAAATAAAGGGATAAGTTTCATAGTTAAGAGTCCCGATATAATATTTTTACATTTAAACTTAGGTTAAAATGTTTTTGTGGGTTTTTGGGTATTTTTAGGGTAAAAGGGAAATTATTCAAGGGTTTTACTTTCCCTAAGTAAAATGAGTTTTATACCTAGGAAAAAGGGGATTTTTTGCAAAGGAAGATGAATGATAATGGGAAAAGGAAAAATGAAGGGGAAATAATGAAAATGGCAGGGATGAAGTATTTTACAAGGGAATGACTTTTTTGAAGGGAGTTAGTGACTGAATTGACCAATTTCTGCTTATCCATGATTGTAAAAACTGATTTTGCCTGCCCTTATGCTACCTTAACATTTTTTTATTTTTCTAATATGGGAAAACAATTTGCAGAAAGCAAAGTATGTACATATTACAAGACTAATAAAAGTAAATTAAAAAATTATGAATCCTTTTATTATAGGACCCTAACAGTGGCTCCACACGGGGATGGAATTTCCTCGTGAAATGTCATGAACTTTGGGACCAGTAGCCTTTGAATTTTGACTGTGCTGGCCTTGGAGATTTTTCCTGAGCTCTGCAATTATTCATACTTATGATATTTTATCCTTCAAAGCTTAGGGCCTTCTCTCGGGGTTTCAACTTTTCTAGGAAAAACATCCAATCCAATCTAAAATCTGCAATGTTTTATACAATGAGTAAAGTAAACAAAGTGAACTAATTGTTACTCTGAGGAGTAGTAATGCTTCAACATTCTACTATTGACAGGTCCACCTAGCAGATCTGATCCATCCAACTCCTTAAAAAGGAAAGCATTGTTACCTCTGTAACCATAAATAACATAAGGTCATTTCCATAGGAAATCAAATTTCCCATGTTTACCTTTCTCTTCTCTCCTTGAATCCCACTTTATAACTTTGTCACATATATAGAAATCATCTTCTTTAGTCTTCTCGTCAAATATCTTGTTAATATTTTCTTGGATAACTTGAGACTTAAGATAAATCTCTTCTCTGGTTTGTTGCAAGTGTATGGTTTGGGTAATCCTTCTTTGAATATCCTTGGTTTCAACTTGTAGTTTTTGAATTATCTTCATTACTGGTACTCCTACAGAAGATGGAAAGACAAAATCCATCCCTTAAACAAGCTGGTAAGGGGATGTACCAATATATCTCTTTGTGGTAAGTCTATCTACCCATAAGGCATTTACTAACCTCTTGTTCAAAGTTTTCTTTTTGTCTTCTAGTAGTTTCTTGATGATGTTCACAAGGATTTTATTGGAGGACTTAGTAAGGCCATTACCTTGAGGGTAATATGCAATAGAATGGCCAAGGGTAATCTTGTATTTATGATAGAAGTCAATCATCTTTTTGGATTTAAATGCAACTGCATTATCGATGATTATTTTTTGGGGGCATCCAAATCTTGAGAGTATGTTTTTTTTTCTAAAAATGAGATTATGATAGTGTCAGTGGCCTGCCTAGAAGGTATGGCTTCTATCCACTTAGTGAAATAGTTTGTGGCTGTCAAAATCCACTTGTGTTGGGCTGAGGATGGAGGGTGAATTTCACCAGTGAATTCAAGACCCCATTGTTGAAAAGGCATTTCTGTTGAGATGGGTTTTAAGGGCAAAGGTAGCAACTTTTTCTTTCCTTCAAAGTTTTGGCACTTGCGACAGGGGGTCACATAATTTTTTACATCTGCAAACAAGGTAGGCCAGTAAAAACCAGCTCTCAATATTTTATCTGCAGTAGTCTTCCAGTAGAGATGTCCTCCACAGTCACCTGCATGAAATTATTCCAAAACTTTGTCAGCTTATTCTTTAAGAAAAAAATTCAATAAAATTCCACCATGATCTTTAGAAAATAGTGCATTGTCTATGATACACAATCTTGTTGCCTTTAACTTTAAATATCTAGCTTTAGTTCTTGATAATCTCGGAGGAGCTTGTAAATTTAGTAATACAAATTCAATATCTTCATACCATGGTGAGTCTAAAAAGGATTCACTGATCTTTGGAGTCGCCATCTCTTCCTGATGGGCAATAAAATTAATATCTAAGGCATGGAAATTTGATTCAACCATGAGTTTGGCTAAACCTTGAACTTTAATGAGTTTGGTGGGTTTTATTTCTATGTCATATTCCAAAATGGTGGCAATCCACTTGCCTCTTTTACCATCAGTCCCATTCTGTGTTAGAATGTCCTTTACAACTACAATTGGAACATAAACAATTATATGTGAATAAAGAATGTACACTCTAAAGTCTTTGATAGCTTTCACTAAATTTAATGCTTGCTTTTCCATTATGTTATACTTTAAAGTGGCATCTCTAAGTGAATTTCTGAAAAAAACAATGGGCTGCTCATAGCCCTGATCATTTTTCTGTAGTAAAAATGTAGCAATAGTGTGTTCTGAAGCAAAGGAAAAAATAATGAAATATTTTTTAAAGTAAGGACTTATAAGGACTGGTGTTTTTATTAAGGATTGTTTAATTGATTAAAATGATTTCTTGGCCTCCACATTCCATTTAAGTACTGAATCTTTTTTCAACATATTGTTAAGTTCTCTAATTATTTCAGCTAGATTTGAGATGAATCTTCTGAGAAAGTTAATTTTACCTAAGAAAGCTTGCAATTATTTAATATTGCTAGGAGGAATAATGTTTAAAATGGCCTCTATTCTAGCTGGGTCTATCCTAATTCCCTCTTTAGATATGATATGTCATAACAATTTTCCTTCTTCTAGTCCAAATCAAGTTTTTAGGAGTTAGAGAGATGCCAAATTTCCTACATTTGAGAAAGACTTGTCTGAGATGGTTTAAATGTTCATTATCAGTCTTTGAAAATACAGTAATGTAATCTAAATAAATCACAAGGAATTCATGAATATCTTTAGCAAAGGCTATATCCATAGCTCTTTGAAAAGTGGTTCCTGCATTCATTAATCCAAAAGGCATTTTCACATATATGAAAGTGCCCCATGGAGTAGTAAAAGCAGTTTTAGGTTGGTCTTCTGGTTGAACTAGAATCTGGTTATATCTATAGAATACATCAAGTAATGAAATTCTAGAAGAACCAACCACCCTCTGTAAAATGTGGTCCATCTTGGGGAGAGGGTAGTTGTTTTTTAAGGACACTATTTAAATTTTTGAAATTAACACACAGTCTGATTTCTCCTGTCTTTTTCCTAGTGGGAACTAGATTGGAAATCCAATCAAAATATCTGATTGGTACAATTATTTGGGCTTCATACATTCTCTTAATCTCTTTCTCAATTAAAGACGTCAAAACAATATTTATCCTTCTAAGCTTCGGTTTAAAATGTTTTTGATCTTATTTTATGGGTATTTTATGCTGTATTATGCTAGTGTCATAGGATTTTAAGTCCTCATAACTCCATGCAAATACATCCTGAAATTCCTTAAACAGAGCTATGTATTTTACTTTTTCTTCCTGAGGTAAGGCTATTGAAAGTTTAATCATCTTAGGCTTTGACTTTGTTCCTATATTACACTCTTCAATATCAGATCTTAATGGTTCCATCTTAGTTTTCTTTGCAATATCATTAGAGTAAAAAAATATATTCTAAAGTGGCTAATCCCTTAGGTAAAAAGTTATCCTTGAGGTTTAAAATTTCAGAATCATCATCTACTAACTCTTCAATCTCTACTTTCTCTAAATTATCTATGTCTACTTGATTACATTTAGTAGGTTTAATAAAATTTAATTTATTTACATCTATATTGTTCAAATCAATCTCACTATCTATGTTCTGATCTATTCTCCTTCATTGTTCATGAAATGATAAATCTGCTCATCTTCTGAAAATATTTGCCAATATTTAAGATTATCTGGTATTGTAGGTATGTGTTTAACTTCTACTATATATTTATGATTTGGTTGAAATGGCATATTACAGGTACTAGCAAAAGTTTCTAAGCTGTGGGCCTGTATATTCTGTTTTCTAGGAATAGCAGAAAAATCACATTCAAACAGTTCCTTAATCAGATCTAAAACAATATCTCCATATCAGCTTAATCTCGGATTATACACAAAATATTCTCCTATTATCTGTTTCACAATTAACTCAGAATCTCCCATAATTGACACTCTTTTGGCTCCTAAATTCCTAACAATTTGTAGTCCTGAAATAAGAGCTTCATATTCAGTCATGTTCTTTGTATATTTGAAATTTAATCTAAAATCATGACCTTCTGCATGATTGTTTTCCATATTTTGTATCCAAAATCTTGCTCCTGCTCCTAATTTATTAACTAATCCATCAAAATCTAGATGCCATAATGATTCATGAAAAATGTTTTCACTATTTGGTGCTTTGTTTTTCTGTTTTAGTTCAGTATTGTTTTCAATGTCAGTTTCAGAATTACATAAAATGAATGAATCCATATCAGTAGGTGTAGAGTATATAGGGTAATTTCCTGGTCTTTCTACACTACTAACCATATATTTCATTAATGTTTCTTAATAAAGTTTCTTGGTTGGCCAAAAACTGATATTGTTGCATAAGACATATCAAGTTGTAGAGATACTTGTAGTTTAGTTCCAAATGAGCGAGATAAGAGAATTCCATACTTGGGAGGGATGTCAGCTACTACAATGTCCATGACTATTCTTTTTCTAGGGTATTGAACTAAAGTAACACATAAATCTTTAGTCAAACCTAAACATTTCACTTTGCTGAAGTCAAATGAGAAAAGATCTTTGTAAGGTCTAGTGATGTCTAGATTCAAGGTTTCCGTTATTGCTTTTGTCATTAAATTGTGTGAAGCCCCTGAATCTAGCATTGCATTATGTAAAATTTGATCATGAATAGTTAAGCTAATGTAGAAAGGTGGAATTGCTCCATCTTGGTGTTTCCCATTAACAGCAGGACGAAAGATTAATTCTAGTTGATCATCACTCAAATTTTCTAAATCTTCTCCATCATTCATATTTAAAATTTTAGTGATAGGTGTTTTTTATAAGTCATTTTTTACCAACTCTGTCAAAGGGATTGGTATTTTCAATTTTGGCAATTTCAGCTTGGATATTAAATGGAGCTTGTGATTTTCCTAGCCGAATTATTTCTTCTTTTGTAACTGTAGTTTGGGTAGGTTTGTCTTCTTTTTCTACAATTGTTTTCTCATTCTCTGTTTGTATTTCCAATGTCTTACTGGTTTTAGTTTTCTTTTCAGGAATAGTTTGAGATGCAATGGACTCTATTTGCAAATTTTGTATTTTCAGCAGCTATTTTAACAGTGGCAGCTTTAGGATCAACTTATTTTGGATCAGCAGTAGGTGTTTTGGAATCCGAAATTGCCGTTTTAGCAGAATTTATTGTCTTGATAGCAACATATTTTTGAGAATCTGTTGATGTTTAAACAACATTATCTGTTATGTCAACAATTTTGGGACTAGGTGAAATTTTGGGACTTGAAACTTTCTGAGTTGAAATAGAGTTTTGCTTGATTTCCCTAGGGAGAATTTGTAGAACTTTAGTCGTAGGAGCCTCTACTATTTTCTTTTTTTTGTGTTTGGGCAGATTTCTTAATAGAAGGCTCTACATTTTTATTGCTTCTAAGGTTATATTGCTTATGGACTTCATTGATTGCAAACTCATAACCTTGCTTGTAATCAAAAGACTCACCAAAATCTAATTGCAGTTGTTGTAGTTCATATAACTCATGTTCTTCTTGTGTAAGAAAAATGGTGTTATCCTCATTAATATCCATTAGATTAATGATGTCTCCATCATCTTCATTTTGATGAGAAATTTCAGTCTAATTCTCTTGGAAAAGTGGTATTATTGTTTGGTCAAGTGTTGATTCTCTAGATTTTCCAGTGTTGGTGTTTTTCCTGAAATTGGGATTTCTAATTTGAGGTCCTTGTTGTTGGTTATCCCACAGTGGGTTCCTTTCCATATTATCTAACCTATCCATCATTCTCTCTAATGTTTTTTATAATTGATCTATTTTCAAATCTGAATTAGATGTTTCCTCTTTTATTGTTACTCTCCTTTCATTTCTTAATCTATATTTCTTTGCTAACAAGTTTGCTTCTACACTAACAACATTACTTTGCATCTGCTCTAAGGTCTCTGGATTTCTCTCTCTTAATTGATAGGAAATATCTGTATCAAATCCATCAGGGAATTTGATAAGGACAGAGTCTGGAGGAGGTTTAAGATTAGCAGGAATTGCATTATAAATAATGTTATATCTAGTACAATAATCTTGAATTGTTTCATTTGGTGCTCTTTTTATACTTTCAAATTCAGATAAGGTTTGTAGTGGATTTTTCTTCTTTTCCCATCTATTAAGAAATAATCTATGAAAAACTGCTAAATCAACAATACTACCAGCATTTAAACTTGTAAACCACTTTTTTACCTCACCAGTTAAAGTTTGGGCAAAGAGTCTCATTTGGACTTCAACATCATCTATTTCATGTAGTTCAAAATAATCTGTCATCTTATTAACTTGCTGTTGGGCAGTGTAATGAGTGGTTGCATCAAATTGAGGTATTTTTCTTTGATAATCCCGGGGCATGTCATGTAACTGTGCTGGTAGGACCAAGGGAGCATATCTGGCAGCCATGGCTTGGATTCTAGCTTAGCTAGGAGATAGGTTTGAAGTACTTGGTGAAGAGCTAGAAATATTTACTAATGTAGTTAAAGAACTTGCAGATGAGATTGGAATATAAGAATATGTGCTTGAAAATGTGGTTGAGATACTAGAAGATGAAGTTGGGATATGTGAAGAGGTGCTAGGGAATAAGAATGATGTATTGGAAAATGCGGTAGAAAAACTAGTTGATGAGCTTGAGGTGGTGGAGGATGGGAATAATATTCTAGGTTGAAATGGTTGCTTAGGAAAGAATGAATCTGTGGAATGAGTGTGGTGGAAATAATGGATGAAGTGGTAGTGAATAGGGATGAACTTACAGATTCTATAAGGCTCATAGAAGGCTTAGGGGTATAGGTTGATAAAGCACTCAATTCAAGTAAATGTTGTAAATAAGCTTCATCTATTTTTTTAATCAAAGTAGCTGTTATGGCATCAAGCTTATCATAAAATTCAAAAATATTTTCCTCATAATCTACTGAAACAGTTTCCTTCTTAGTTTCAATGAATGAAATAAAATCAGGATCTATAACAGTACTATGTAAGTCGCCTTCTAATTTGGTTTTGAATAAAGATTGTTCAAAATTTAAATCAAGTTCTATATCTTTAAACTTGATATTAGTTTTGGAAGGGAATTTTCTTTGAATAATGGAATTTTATTACCTAAATATTCTACTCTTTTGTTTTTCTTTCCAATTCTATCAGGATTATCTACTATGACAACAGGTTGCAGATCTGGATTTGACCTGGTATAGTAGACTCTTCTGGAAGCCAGAATTACAATTTTTATGAAAATATACTCCCAACTTATTAAAACAATCTTAAGGTGAAAATATAATAAAAAAATTTCATTTAAGATCTATTTAAAACACCGAGGATTGGTTAGTTCCCCAATATGGTCGCCAATATGTTATCACTCTAATAATTCTCAAAGTTGTGAGATTTTGGATTGTGTGTTAAATAATATTAGAGGTAACCACAAACCTACTTTTAAGCTTTA
This sequence comes from Pinus albicaulis, assembly GCA_034641835.2. Taxonomy (NCBI): domain Eukaryota; kingdom Viridiplantae; phylum Streptophyta; class Pinopsida; order Pinales; family Pinaceae; genus Pinus; species Pinus albicaulis. Next base: position 1,008,752,315 of record CM076578.1, on the reverse strand, counting down.
GGATATAGCCTTCCTAATTATCAGAGAGGGCTCTCTCTATATGATTTAACTTTGTTTTTTATATCTGATTTTAGGCTAGTTATATGAAGCAAATTGGTTGTGGGGTTTTGATTTGGTTTGGTGGGAAAATCACTTACTTAGATGGATGGCTATAGATCTGTATCCCATTGGGCATATGGAGTCAATGTGTCAAGCAGTCAGATCAGGATCAAGGTCTAAAGGTAAATGTTCACAGGGCAAGATAGAATAGTCACTTCAGATCTTCAAAGGCTGATGGTGAAATGGTTTTTATCGGGATAAAAGAGCAATTAAGGGTTCTTAAATTTGGATAAGGAGTGAAAAGTCAGAGGTCAATCGAAATCAGGGAGAAATTCAGGGTTCCCTAATTTGGATATCAGTAGAAAACATTTTAATGATAATCAATCAATAATAGAGTGATTTTAACAAATTCTGAAATAACAATTCTTGTTAAAATTTAGAACACATTCATGAATGGATGGAAAACATTAGAAAATAGACAAGATGACAAGTGAAATACTTCACTGCAGTGGCCCAACATATGAATCTTGTAATATGATGCTTTATTTCCTGTGATCTAGTCTGCTGAATTGAAATTGATACAAAAACCCTTCAGGTTCAGAATATTACAACTACATAAATGTTTAGCAATTAATCCACACTCAATACTTCAAATGATGAAGTATTTATACAAAAAATAGTACAAAATATCCTAGAATAAACATAGGAATTTTTCTTGGAAAATAAAATATCTTCATGCAAGAAGATAGTGAAAACTGCCTAACTAATTGCTAGCTGTCCTATTTATTGAAATAAAATAGCTTGTTGTTTGAATTTTGGTTGTAGCTAGACAACTGAGGTGTCCCTCATGCTAGTAGTTTTATCTTCAATCTGTTTTGATCTTCATCTTTCACCTGATACACTTTCAATTGATACTCTTTGACTGCAAAAACTGTTTATTCTATATAAAAAACCAATTTCCTGACCTTTATAGCCTTAGCAAATGATTTTAAGGGTTTACAGTGAAATTTCTGTGGTGAAACAATCCTAAAACATCAAATTTTGTGCAAAATGGCTTTTGAGTATTGTAGAAAAGGCTTTGGATGCCTCAGAGGGCTTTCTAAGTCTACAGATGGCTAAACTCACTCCAAATTTGCTCTAAAACAGGTCAAAACTTCAGAAATTGTGGAAAATGACTCAAGGTTTGTATATCTGAAGAATTAATGAAGCTGAGGGGTATCTTTTAGGCATACAGGCTTCTAAAAGATTTAATGAACTGTAAAATCTTTCAGAATGATGGATGCATCTCTTTCCATGAAGAATACCTGTGAAATTTGGAATTTAGCTGTGAAGAAGGGTTTTTTGAGGTTAAAAAGCTTATTCTGGCATTTATAAGCAATCTGATGGCTTCACAGTGTTGTAGCAGTTAATTCTGATGAATTCTGTTGGTTTTTGAGGTAAAACAAAGGCGAAAACGTATTTTTCTCGGTATGAGAAGGTTTTACGAGCATAAAACAGTAGCATAGGCCTGAATGAATGTATTTAGTTGATTTTTATAAATAATTTTTTTAAACAGTAATGCATTAACAACCGGTCATTTCAAATTATGGGTGGTTTGGGCGCGGGGGAGGGAATTACTGCTGAGCGGTTTTCACACCGTCGAAAGATGGTAAGTGGTATTGATCGAATCGATGCGATCCAAAAAAAATGCAATGCATGGAGGGGAGAGAAAAGGTCAAAACAACTTTTATCGCAGGGTCTAGATTCATTATTGATCGCGCCGAGAACTATGCGATGATGAATCTCCACCGTTAGATCTGGAGAATGGGAAGCAAACGGTCAGGATTATATGATGAAGATTATGGGTGTTAGGAGTGGGGCCCAGGATTATTTATGCAGTGGGTATGGATTATTTATTAAAACATTAGGTTTTAATATATAGTTTAGGCATGATATGATAGGCGGGTTAAGGTTTTGTTAACAAATTCAATGAATATAAGTGTAATGTTACTATAGGCGGGGTAATATACAATAGGAATAGTTTTAACCTATGGGAGAGTGGGTATAATATATCATGTGGGCAAAATCGAACCATAGGTTTAGAAATATAATATGGGTTTGGGATATAATAATAAAAGGAATTAAATATAATACGGGATAGAAAGGTTGATATACAGGATTTAATATATAAGTTAATGTGTTAATAATAAAGTGCGATGAGGAATAAAAATATACTAAATTTAATATAAAATATAAATAAAGGGATAAGTTTCATATTTAAGAGTCCCGATATAATATTTTTACATTTTAACTTAGGTTGTTATGTTTTTGTGGGTTTTTGGGTATTTTTTAGGGTAAAACGGAAATTATTCAAGGGTTTTACTTTCCCTAAGTAAAATGAGTTTTATACCTAGGGAAAAGGGGATTTTTTGCAAAGGAGGATGAATGATAATGGGAAATGGAAAAATGAAGGGGAAATAATGAAAATGGTGGGGATGGAGTATATTACAAGGGAATGAATTTTTTGAAGGGAGTTAGTGACTGAATTGACCAACTTTTGCTTATCCATGATTGTAAAAACTACTTTTGCCTAACCTTATGCTACCCTAACATTTTTTTATTTTTGTAATATGGGAAAACAATTTGCAGAAAGAAAAGTATGTGCATATTACAAGACCAATAAAATTCAATTAAAAAATTATGAATCCTATTATTATAGGAACCTAACACAGGAAAAATTACCAGACTCCCTCTCGTGAAATCAAAGAACTCAAAGAGAAAGTGAAGGGAAATATGTCCCTCATCCAAGCTAGGGTGATTATTTAGAATGCCATTATTGAATTTGTCAAGAATGTGTGGGATATGCTGATTATAATTGGGGAAGAAAAGAGAATTTTGAGAGAATTTGAGGAATTATTTCTGAAAAACAAACATAAGTCACAAAACATGGCTTCATATTCTAAGAGATCGAATGATTTCATAAAATCTAAGTCCGCACAAGAATTAAAATTTTTTGGAATTGAAGATAGAACTCGGTGTGTGATAGAGATGAATAGGATGAATATGAAGAATTCATAGGGGAAAGATACCTACTAAAAACTAAATGAAGTTAAAAATAAGTGGTGAGATTTAATATTTTATTTGATAAAAGGACCAGGGTTGGTCTACCATCCTGTTGGGATCAATAGGGAAATATTTTTCCTTGGGAAACATGCGAGGTACTCCTTGTGGAAGCGAAGAGTAATATTGGAAATTCCCATGAGAATATTGTTATTTTAAAAGGAGCCACCATTGTGAATTATCTGCAGAAAGACTTCCAGCTGTTATGGATGATGAAAACTTCGTTTTCAGAAATACCTACATATTCTAGGATCACTAATTCAGAATGGCACATGTCAAGCTCTCTAATTGTCCTAGCTCGAATGTAGACCTATGGAGAAAGAGTAAAGAGTGGATGTCTCCACAAGAAAATGATGTATATGGCAGAACCTCTTCTGTCCCAGGATATCATGCCACTACCAATGATTAGATGTTATTTCATATTTTACTTTTACTTTATTTGTCGAAGAAACTTTATTTTTATATTTTCTATTTAATGATAGAGAGGAAACAATTTGATAAGTTGATTGTTTCATAACTGTCCCTTTTGTAATATTGTATTTAAGATTTTTCCAAAGGAGAATAGAGGTTTCAGACATTGGGCCTCAAAGTTTTTTGGCAAGTTTTGTACTTTGTCTTTGATAAGATTAATAAAGCTTTTCAGAGGATTTTCGAGCAATTGACGAATGTGTTGAGTTTCTAGTTCCATATTATGTATTCTTCTTCTTTTGGAATAAAGTAATGTAGCTACTGGTGTCTAATTTACATCTGCGAGTTAGAGTAAATTTCCTTAAAAATGAGATCCTTTATTCTGAATTCATTTCTTGCAATTGTTTTCTACTAAAACCAAAGATAATAGTTTTTGTGATTACAAAATATTGTGAATGGTTTTCCATTAGCATATAATATTCTCTTGTCCATTCAAATTTATCATTTAAAGTCACTTTGAGGGGTTTTATTTATACTGAAGATTAAAGGGTTTAAGATATAAATTCAGGGGTAACAATATGAAGGGAAAAATAACAATTTTAATCATTAGTGACAGTAAACGTCTTGGGCACTGATATCCTTATACCCAGATATTGTCTCCCAAGGAACAATATTACAAAAGGGTTTTTGATTACTCCTACTAATGAATTACAATTGCACACTCCATTCATAAGATCCTATGCCTCAGCAACCATAGATAAAGCTGTTGAAGTTCAATAATTGTTGAAAGAAAAAGAAGATAGACTTGTGCATTTACAAAAAAAATATTGAGACTCAAAAAAAAAATATTTCCAATCAATGGCAAAGAGAGGTTAATGAAATCCAGAATAATTTTGATGACTTTAAGGTTCAACATGGAAACTGATTTGAAGGCTATAGATGCACTAATACAAGAATTGCAGGGAAGAATTGAGCAGCTACATGTCAATCCTGAACTATAAGAGTTTAAAAAGGAAGTAAAAGATTCAAATACTATTATTTCTAAAAAACATATTTGATTCTCTCAAGGATTGACCATTATTCACGATTTATGTCACACAACCAATTCTCTGGTTGAGAAATTAGCATATATCAGGACTTATTTTGATGATGTTGAAGAAAAAATTTCCAATTTTCTGACTTGGCAAGATAGTGCAGAAGGAATATTAGCCAATCTTCATAGAATTGAAGAATCACACAAATACATTGCCTTCAGAGAGTGGGAAGTGCATATCAAGAAAGCAAAAGCATAAATATTCCAAGAAAGAGACATTTCAAATAATCTGATTGAGTCAATTAGAAGCAAACCTTATCTCCAACTGTCTTGAAGGAACACTTTCAGAAATTAAACCACTTACTAAAAAATGGAAAGAAGAATCCAAGAAAAGAGCAGAGATTATAGAGCAGATTGCTAAAATTAATTTAGAAAGTCATTGGCACTATCTAGTCAAACCACACATTCAGTGGTTAATACTCGGCTGCTTATCCAACACCACCAGTCACATGTTTCCAACGTTAAAGGAAGTAGTGTTTATAAGCCAGATGCGGATCCAACCAAAGACTCCACCCAAATTATAGACCATTATAGACATCTATAAGCTGCAACATCGAATGGGAGGAAAATATTCTTCACAAAGTTAGAGAATATGTTACAAAAAATTCTAAATATATCTCTTTGAGTTTCTTTTAGTGTTATTTGTTCAGACCAATTTAGGTTCTTTTATTATTTTCTATATTTACACTTTTTTAATGAACTATAAATCCCTTCCATGTTTCAATGAGAAGGGGTTATGAATTTTTGGAAAGAATACTTTTGTTTGCAAGATTGTAACTTAAGTTTCTCTTAATAGAAAGTCGAACCACTATTTTTTTCCTCATGAGGAAAGTAACAATATATCATGTACTACTATCTATGTTTTATTTCTTTGTTTAAGAGTTAAATGGTATTTTCGTTTTCGTTTATCATATATGTGTTACAACAATCGTACATTTTCACTATTGATATGTGCGATTGGAATTATATATTGTATGAATAAACAACAAAATATTATGTATGCGATAAATTTTATTGGTAAATTTAATGAACTATTTAATTAAATTTAGCTATCATTTGTTGTTTTAACTTCATGAACAATTGATAATCTAATGTTCACATTGCTTATGAAATATTTTTAAGATCACATATGTATAAATAAGCTTTCCCGAGATAGATATTAATGTTAAGTATTTTTTTTTCAAGTATTAGTCACATTAGAACCATTATATTTACATCCCATCCTCTTTATAGTTTTGTTTAAACAGGAAATTGGTCCCATAATCCCAGTTAGAGCCACCAATCCAAATGAAAAAGGATATTCTCTAAGGTCTAGATCGGGTGGTTTTCCTCGATGTTGAGGCAGACATTTCGAGCCATCAGCAAAACCATTTGTGCCCAATAATTTAAGTAATTTTCATGTTTTCAATGAAGGCCAACAAATACTGCATTTTGTGGCCAATGTTGATGTGTTCAAATATGCGGCCATCGAAGAATATGAGCACGACAAGGCTTTGCAACAAGCAATTGATGCAATGAAAGGAAATACTATGCCTGAAGGTGTAGTTTCCCTAGAAAAATTATATGATCTACAAAACTGATTCAGAGGACCAATTAATACTAATACTCAGAGCTCAAAGTTGCCATATGAAAAAGTCAATTTGGGAACTCAAGAAGATCCGAAATATGCAAAACTTGGTACATGTTGTTCTATATAAGAACGAAAATAATTTATTCTCCTTTTCAAATAGTACCGTGATGTGTTTGCATGGAATTACGATGATCTAAAGACATATGAAACTCATATTATACAACATGTCATTCCTATTAAATAACGGGTGAAAACATTTCAACAAAAGCTAAGGAAAGTTCATCCAATTCTAGAACCACTAATCCAAAAGGAATTAAGATAGTTGCTGGATGCTCGAATCATTTTTAAGGTCTGGAATTCTACTTGGGTTTGAAATTTGGTCCATGTCAGGAAGAGGTATGGTGAGATAATGTTATTTTTTGACTTTCACAATCTCAACCAGGAATCAAACAAAGATAATTATCCAGTGCCATCTATGGAACAAATCCTCCAATTGTTTCTAGGTCTGAGATATTCTCATTGCTAGATGGTTTCTATGGCTACAATCAGGTACTAGTGGGAAAAACAAACTGCCTCAAAAATAATTTAAATACCAAGTGGAAAACTTTCACCTTTAAGCGCAGACCATTTGTTATCAACTTATTTTACCCCCCTGGATCAGTGACCCTTAGTCGTCATGGTTGTTTGACCTTTTCTTTTTCAACCATGAAACATATTTTTCTCCAGTTTGACACCTAGATGCATGCATGAAAACCTATGGGTGCATACAGAGCCTTCCAGAAACTCCCAAGCCTTCCTTATAGGAGCGTCGAGGGAAAATTTTACACCTTTTTGTGCCAGCGTGCATGGATGACTTCTAGAGTGCCTTAGTCCCTAGGAGATCAGTTCGATTTATCACCTATTCGAGTTGTACAAAACTTATCAGTTATAAGTTTCTATGACTTCTCGTCATCCTGAGCATATATATACATTCTCTTGGGACCTCTCTTCTGCCTATTTATATTGGACCATTAGTTAGGGTCATACTAGTTTTTGGAGAGCGCTAGCTTTTGAGAGCTAGGATATTGAGCCTATACTGCCATTTTACTGCTAGAGAGAGATTATGAGGTCTTTTCCACTTGTATGTTTCTCTTCATGCTCACTTCTTGGACATAGTGGGTAAACTCTACTGGATTATGGAGAGGAAGCTTTGAGGAGAAGGTATAAGAATTGTAATCTCTTTTATTTATGGTCGATTTTATTGATTTTGATCTAATGATCTTCCGAGGAAGATCACCTGTTGTCTTTGTTCTATTGTGATTGTGTGTAGGGATAAGAGATCAATTGTAGACATGGTGGATTTCTTGAGTGGAGTGTGAGATATGCATCAAACTCAAAACCCTTCTCCAATCTATGAGGATTCCAGGTGTGATCTCATTTCCTTATAGTATATAACATAATGTTTGTTGCATGAATGGTCATTTGGGATCAAGGCTTTCTTATTGTTCTATTGATCTTGCTTTCTCTATTTGGTGATCTGATTTGGAAACAAGATCACAGAGCAACAAATCCTTGAAAATTTAGATGTAAAAAAACTAGTGCTTTCAATGAGAACCTACTTTATTTGTGTTCGCTTTACCTTAAATTTTGATTGAGTTCTCTCTTGTTTGGTTTGCTGAGTTTTCTCTTGTTTTTATGACTCTTTTCAAATATTTTCAGGGTTTATTTCATGTATATTTTTCTTTCCTCTTGGCATTTGCATGAATTTTTAGGGATTTATTTATTTTTTCCCTGGACACTCCCACAAGGAGTCATCCGTGCGTCTGGGAGTCCATGGATGCTACCTTACAATATCATGCATGTGTCTATGATTCTCCCAGGCTAGTTTTGTGCGTGCATAAAGGATTTTAGCCTTGGAAAAGTCATTTTTTCTTCTTGAAATTTTCAATTTTGTTTTTGTTCAGTCTTGTCCTCCTCCTTGTCTGTTGGTTTTGGTCCAGACATGTTCTTATTTTCTATTTTTCCTTAGATTGGTTAGTTGTCTTTATGAGGAGTTCTTGTATTTCATTGGGAATTGATCTTCTCATTATTTACCGATCTATTGGAGACTTTTCTGGTTTATGGTTTGTTACAACTGATCAATTGTTGTATGTATATGAATTGATCCATTTTGATCAGTTTATTCAAGGTTTTCTGTTCATTTTTATTCGAATTGCTTCTTGAGTTTTGTTGGGTGCCTTGAATTGAGGTTTGATTTTTGCCTCTAAATTTCATTATCATATTTGGTTGACTATTTTTAACAACGTTTTAGACCTAATCTACACTTTGTCTTCAGGTTTTGTGGCTTTTATCACTTTTGTTCCTTCTTGTTGAGCGATCTGTTTGATATTTTGGTCATTTGTGTCACAATCAGTGGTGTTGTGTCTGGTTGTGCAACTGTCATCCATAAAATTTATTTTGAGTGTGTTTTTGTTTTTTTACTTCACCTTCATTCAATATTGTTTGGGCCTTCTTGCCTCTAGGGTTTGGTTTATACCTTTGTAGAACATTGACCGTGGTTGAGCCATTGTGTTGCAACCCTAGCTTGATTGACATCACCTTCCTTTTTTAACTTTTGGCTTTTAGTTTGATTGTTTTGAGTGTGTTTTATTGATTGGGATTTGTTTTCCTATCTATTTCTCTTTTGGAGTGCTTTGCATTCTTGCTTGGGAAAATTTATTTGGTATCTTTTTGGTTTTCCTGTTTGGTTTATTTTTGGGCCATTAATTCACAAATTCTTTGGATACTTTGCATTCAGCAAGATCTAGTGAGAAGTGCATCATAATAGGCATTGGTGTGTTATGAAAACTCTTACTCTCCTATATCTAGCATTGATCAAAGTGAAAAATGAAAATTGCATATAACTACATTAGGGTGAGTAAGAAAGAGTCATTCACACCATCTTAGTTTTACACCGCATCCCACTTATGTAAACAACAACCACTAAAATCAACACGATAATAAAATTAACTAGATTCATCATTTGATTTTATTGGTAGTACACCAACACTAGCTTAAGCTAGGGTCTTGGAGATATGAGTGTGATTTAACTGCTTTGAAACTAATAAATCAACTTAGTACCTTGTAGTAGGGAGCAAAATCCATTTGCAGTAGTGTGGTCTAGGAAGCCCTTCACACAAGAGGGTCAAGAAAGAGGTTACACTTGGGCTAGGCAGGTGACATGACCCATTTTTCTTAGTTTTGAGTGGCATGATATAGAGGAATTTACACGCATACAAACGATGTTATTACACTTGGGGACCACTTTGGAGGAAAATCTCAAGGGGGTTTCGGTCTTAGCTCTTTGAGTTAGTGTCCTTCCCTTGCATGTGGATTTCTCATGCAAATATCTGCCCAGGTCGTGTTATTATCGGTGGTGACCATAGTGGAATTTCTCTTAGGGATAATACACAGGTGCATGGTCATGGTTGTCTTCTCTGTACTCGGGAAAAATATTATTCATACTCTCTTAGTCCTCTCGGTGGGCGTTCCACGTCTAGTGAGGGAACTTGTGCTGAGCTTGCAGCTAAAAGGGCTGGGAAGCAGGTCGCTAGTATAACTATTCCACCTCTAGCTTATTTGTATTTTGATTTGCGTGTGATATCTTTTAGGACATTTCTAGTGTGTGTTGTTTTTTCTGATTCCGTAGTTTTGGCCCTAGGGTGTTTGCACTAAAATAATTGTGTTTTAATTATAATCACCCTGGATGAATTTGTTCATCGACAGTCACGTCGTGTTCACGGTTTACCTCCTGAACGAGGTGGACTCATTACTCTTACATGGAGAGTGGCTGTCGCTGCTCAAGACTTAGACCATCGCATAGTGTTGGAGTATGTACTTTGTCCCTCTGGTAGTGATCTCGTCTCTATTGAGACTTTGTCAGAATATTCTGTTGCTCCTTCAAATCCACCTTTGACCAATCCATTAGGACATAATTTATTGTGTCTAAACCCTGATGGTTATACACCAGCCTATACTTTCATGCCTTTGTCAGTTATTTACCCTATGGTGGAGTTTGAGACCTCATTACCTTCTACATCGGTAGTGTTGGCTGCCATGTCATCATTTCCACCTCTGAGCGTGGTCGTTCCTACTCCTCCGTCCACACCTCTCAATTATTCTTGGGGTATTCCACCAGTCTCGTCCATAGCCTCTAAAAATTTCTTGAATGTTTCCATGCCCACACCATCCTCTATGCCAACCATGGTGCCTCAACCTACTTAGCCGGTAGGTTCAAGAATTGTTTCACCTAACTTTTCCCAACCAACCATTCCTATTCCTCAGTCAGGCACAACTACTTCTGGAAATATGTTGGGGGCATCATTAGTTGTCCCTAGTCAGCTGGGGGGTAGTGTGGCTTCTAGCATGTCACAAACCTAGTATAGTTCACTTTTTGGAGGGATGCCACCTGCCAACACCTTTCCTGGGAGGGCTATTTTACCTAGGGTCAACCCCACTGCCAGTGCTGTCTCCCATATGGATTATCCTCAATATGTCGGTCCTACTGCATAGATTCATCCTTCTTTCACTCTTGGGTACAAATCCATATGCAACCATGCTCTTGGGGGCCCTTTTCTCTCTAGGGGCATATACCCTGGGGAGTAGCATCCATTTACCAGTCATCTTGGCCTACAATAGTCTTATTTCAGGGTGAACCCTTTTCCTTACTAGCAAGTCCATCACTCTAATCCTTATATGGTGGGACCACAAAGTTGGTCAATGGCTTCTCTTGCCTATTACCCATTTAGCCAACTCCATAATCCATTTTTATCTTCCCTTGATTTACCGGATTTGGTGAAGTTGACTAATGACCCCATCCATGATGATCTCTGTTGGCCACCCATGCCCACTAAATTTTTGTATAATATTCCCAAGTTTGAAGGGAAGGCTGGGGATAATCCATATAGCCACATTACCACCTATAATCTATGGTTCTCATCTAATTATTTAATGGATGATTCTATTAAACTTCTCTTGTTACAATAAGTACATTTAACTGGGGATGCTGCAAAGTGGTACATCGAGTTAGATACTGCATCCTACATTGACTTTACTTCCCTTGCTCAAACCTTGTTGACATACTTCCAGTTTCCTACTTGTTATGATACCGACTCTGACCTCTTGTCCAAATTTAAACAAGATAATCCCACGTTAATTTTTGATCACATTCATGAGTGGCGTTGTTGCAAGAGGTTAAAGAGAACCAAGTTAGCTGATAAAATCTTATGTAAATGGTTCATTTGTTCTCTCCAACCTAAAATTTCCAAGGATGTGTCCATGTTTCATGCTGTTACCGAGGAGCAAGGCATTTTAACTTCCCGATCATTGGATCTTATCTATTCATAGTTGGGTACGCTGTACGAAGTGTTGCCTAATGCCACTAGGCCTTCTATTGACCCTCCAAAACCTGTTCCTTTCCCACATGCCAATGGCGTGATCGGGTATGTTTTTGATTCCATGAGCCCAATTTCTTCCCAACTTGGGCAATTTATTGTTACATCTCAAGCCCCAACAAGTGCATTTGGATCTGCTAAAGCACCCCCTCCTGAGCAGCCCACCGATGTTATCACATTGAAGTCCACTAAATCGAATAACAAACCTCAATCCACTGGTATGAAAAACAAAAATAATAAGAGAAATAAATAACAAAATCAAACTGTTTAGGAGTCTCAAACCAATCCTTAGATTCAGGGAGGGGAACCAATATAGTCACTGGAAAATCTAGTTTCCCTGTAAAATTTGTCAAGGTGAGCACCTTACTCATGTGTGTCCTTGAATGGATGAAGTCCATAGGATTATTTCACCACCGTCTACTCAACAAATTGCCATTTTGACTCATATATTCCCTGCAAAACCTCAACAGCAGATGGTTTCTCAACCTTCTTGACCTCTGCATGGGGGTAATGGGGGGTCCTTTTCTGATCCCATCCATACTTCATTCATATTTATGTGCAAGGAATATGTAAACATGCTAAATCCTATGATGTTCTTGAGTCGAGTCCTCCTTCTATGGACTCACTAGCTCCACCTCCCTCCACTGGAACTATTACTTTAGATAAGCTCGTGGAACCTATTTATCACCCCCCCAAGGGTGTTCTATGTAAGACGACCACTAGTACAAAATGGATAATTAGTTACTAAAATTTTCATATAAATGACTATTTATCGATCGGTGACTAATAATATCTAATTTACAGTATCTTATAACGCGACCAACTTTTAGTTATTTTTAGCTTCGTCATTAATTGGTTGTCTCAATTTTATTTTTTAGTAGTATATTTAGTTATAAATTTGGTCATTAATTTAGTTATTAATTTAGTCATTAATTGAAACAATTAATGGACAAATATACAACAAAATATATTACTAAATGATTACCCAAGAAAACCAATTAATGACCAAAGAAATATGACCAAAATGTTGGTCGTGTTATAAGATACTATAAATTGGCTACTAATAGTCCTATATATATGCAAATTTTAGTCATCGTTTCAAACCAATTAATGACCAAAGAAATATGACTAAATTTTGGTCATGTTATAAGATACTATAAATTAGTTAATAATAGCCATATATATGCAAAATTTAGTCGTCATTTGTAATCACAAACTTATCATTTGAAGTAGTCATTTATCTTTTTTTGGTAGTTTCATATTCATTATATAAATTACTACTTTAGTAGTTTATATTCATTTCATTTACTTTCATTAACAATCATTATAAACAACTAATTTAGTCGTATATTCATTTTATTTGTGTTCATCATTAATCAACATAAACTACAAATTTAGTAGTTTTAGATTGATTTTATGTGTTCATTATTAATCAACATAAACTAATTAGTATGATTTTTCAACTAAAAAAAAAAAAAATGGCATACAATGTACATGTTCATCTAATATGAAAACACAAAGTTTCATATGTTATTTTCAAGACTAGATAATGTCAAGTGCAACTATAAATAATTTCAACCACATAAATTATATTATATAAAATGTCAAGTGTTACAATACGAGTTTCCAATTTAATATTGGTTGGAGTACAATTTACACATGAAATATTGTTTCATCACTTAAAAACATTATCATTGTGTTTCCAAAGCATTGCAGGTGAATTCACCAACTCTGAATACCTGACCACCAGTCTCTACGTGTGTGTCTTATGCCAGATATTGTCTCTATGGGTACCACTAGACCAATTCTCTTCTCTCTCTCTCTCTCTCTCTCTTTAATTTGCATTTTTTCGCTCCAGTGTTATTATTCTCCTCTTTCTTCAATTCTTGATTCTTACCATCAATATTGAGTTCATTCTTTGAAAAAGAAAGAAGATACAATGCAGAGTATAAAAAATGACAGACGATAAACATTTAAATATGAACTAAATTAGACTATAAAGGATTTATACGATATATACCTCAACCTCAACAATATTTTCAATGCCATTTTCCCCCATAAAATAAAAAAACCTGAACAAGTTTTCTTCAGTTGAGCAATAGTGGCCACTATGTGGCTAGATGCCTTGTATAAACAAAGCGAATAAAATGTCACCCTAGATTACAACACCTTAGTAAAATTAGTATTCAACCTTCAAGGAAATACCAGGCACAATCATGCCAACTATGTTACATGCTAAAAATCTCAAGCTATAGATTACTTATACAATGTGGGAGTGCAAACAAAAATCCTAGAAAATTCCAAAGCTAAGTCTAGAATAAAATGAAATGAAATAAAAAGGATACAATAATAGGATAACCTCGTATACATGTATATAACTGGATAATGTAGAAGGCTAAGTGAATAATCCAAGGCTGGAGGTCGATAATGTCAAGAATACCCAAGTATGATGAGCATTTCTTCAGATAAGAACTACTATTTGGGTCCATTATCACATACGAATAAGCCAACTAGTCTATATCAATTATTAATGTTTTTCTTATATTTATGGATCACTATATTATAAGTGGATAAATTTCAGGGACAATTCCCTTCCCATTGTGTTCCTGACCTATGGTACAATATATTAGCCGTGATTTGGAGAAAATTTCCAACATCTAAAATATGTAGCAATAACCACTAGTAATCCCCCAAATAGGATTATTTTGCAATGTAACTTTTATATTCTAGTTTCTCTATGATTCTTGAATGGAAAATCCACACCGAATTCCAACACCAAACTTCCAATTTGAGGGAACACTTGTGTCCATCCTCATTCACTCAGACTCAAAACATCAGTGATCATTATAATGAAAAGAACCAATAGTTTTCCCATATTTACCATACTTGTAATTTCCAAGATATAACACATTGATTGATCTTTTACAACAAATACTTGATTCAATACAAACAATAATTTAACATATTACAACAATACCACCAATGTTTGATCTTCAATTAGTTCAAACTAGTTAGCACAAAAACTTCAAGAAAGAGCAACAAGTAGAAATAACAAATCCATCAATTAATAATCAATTAAAAAGGATAATATTTTTGCTGAATCTTGATAAAAAACTATAAATATTGACAATCCACTGCAACTAGTGGTCTTGTTCAAAGAGAAATACTACTTGGAGAACTAATCTCCCAAAATTCTTTGCTTTATCCATGAAGCTTTCTACTGTCCTCAAAACAAAATTCACATTCAATATTTTAGGTTTCTGAAGCTTCCCAAAGGCCTTCTCAAATGAAGAAATTAATTTAATTTATTTTCATAAAATACTTATGGTATTTAAAAAATACAGTTTGACCATGTGATAGAAAATTCAAGCAAGTAAAAAATTGTGTACAATATTTCTTAGAAGACTTCATGTTAAAGGAAAAACTAGCATATTTCAGATAGAAAAAGTAGCTTAATAGAGATGGTCAATATTACAAAACAATAGATTGGATATAAAACTACAGGTAGAACTAACAAAATCCTAATTGTAATATAGTTGATTGATTATTCTAAGTGAAGCCAGCTAGATACATACAAGTTTTCATTTTCAACTTTTTTTCCCATATATTTATTGGAGGTGGAAGCTAACTTGCATGCATCTCACAAGGTTGTTTTAGCAAGAGTATATGTTGCATTCTCATATTCCACACTTTTTTTTTCCATGAAAAATCACAACATGTATTGGAGGAATTAGTTTCTAGATCAGCTGATTTGTCAGCATTAATCTTCTCTTTAATCGAGGTACCATTCCTTCCCCTTCTTCTTGGTTATCAATCTCATCTTTCTCCTGCAGCCAACATAGGAAAAATTTGGGTTCAGGAACAATAAACATATTCATATGATGTCTTCAAATTTGAAAAGATGCATTTTTATTATTTAAATATTAGTAAAAAAGTGATAGGAAGAACTTCAATATAACCATAATTTTTCTGTGAAGCAGTTTGTTGCAAATGCCCATGCTAGCACAAAATCATTGAAAAAAAATGGTAAAAAATAATTAAAATATTTTCCCCTAACATGACCATTGGCTTAGTCTTCATAAATAAACATAAACCATTTCAAATTACAAGGAATAAACAAAAGGAACACCATTGATATAAATTAACAGAATGCTGACAAAAAAATAGTGAATTTGCTAGGTAGTTTCTCAAAACCCTGTAGTGGGAAGATGCCCTCAAGCTTAAGTAATATCTACATGCCAGGGAATGAGTTTTACACTTGTTTCTTACATTTACTAGGAATAATTTCAACTGGATCACTAATTTTTACTTTAGATAAATATTATTGGTGTTGATATGCAATGTGGCCCTCCATCATTAACAATGACACAACTGTTGGAGTTTGCACAATTACTGTAGATTCAACATCTTCCATGTTTGATGGAATAGTGTGCCTATTAATTATTGGTGTTAATCCTAAGCCAAGGAAGAAATTCTCAAGATTTCTCCCTGAAGGAATCTGTTGAGAGTTTAAAGTTACATACCTTTCATATTCACCCAAACGCTTATACATGGTAGCAACTTGCAAGGCTAGGAGTTTGCTAATAGTATGAGGCCAAAAACACATTAATATAGAATTCAAAATTTGTTGATTGAAATGATTTCTATCACCCACTCCTGAAGACAACCAAATCATTTTGATAATTGATTCAACTAAAAGGTCAAGTTGAGAATGTGAGAGAGCCTTGCCTCTTAGTTTCCATTTCTATAGCAGAATTTAAGGAAGAAATTGTAGACGGTGTCGCTGAATAGAAACTTAGTATTATTTTCCCTATAACAACTATATCCTGTGAGACTTGAAGTTGATGAGTGGCGATCATGTTACCCTGCATGTTGGACTGTCTTTGGGCGACTCAGGTGGAAATGTTGATTGAGGAATTGATATAAGTTTTCAGGTGGCATTTGGGTGTTGAATATATTCTAAGTTAAAGGATGAATATCAGAGGTTGCGAAGTATGGAGGTTTGTCCGTATTTACAAAAATTCTCTTTTACATGTGTTAGTGATGATCAAGAGGGAACACTTAATGGCATTGTTGAGGTGGTCACTTGCAAGATTTTTACTTTAGCTATGGAAGCATCACCTACCTTTGATAAATAATATTGATGAGTTGCTAAATATAAACTCTTGTGGGAAATTTATGCTTTTGATGGATGGATCTGCCTATCCAATATTTCATTTGTACTTTTCATATATGCACTTGTTTGTAAAGATCAATTTTGCATCCTTTGCAATAATTGGGATAATGAACCCAATCTAAATCCAAATCCCTGAGAAGAGAGAGCGCTTAATGACTGGTTATGACCAATATGAGTAACTGAAACATCAGGTGAAGAAGATTCATTGGGATCAACATATGCATTATGCTCACTGGATATATTGTGATTTAATGTGTCACTTTAATTTGGATTTTTGACTTGCTTAGAAGGTCAAGAATGTTTTGGCTGGACAAAAACAATTTATAAGCATAAATTGAACATATTAGTATATTATATTATAGAAAACTAGTAAAAGCTAATGGAACAACAAATATACAAATTACTTAATAAAAAAACATGAACCAAAACCTTACCTTGATAAATATGTTGGTTTGTTTGAACCAAATATGCTTGTGTGGTTGTCAAATAAAGATGAGTTTGCATAAGCATAACTTATAAAAAAGTATTTAGGATGTCCTCCTCCTATTAGTTATCTTAAATTGGTTTGTAATTTTGAATTCGAAACATCCTTGAAAAGAAACAACTGCTTACGACAGAAGGGATACAAACAAATCAAGCATATGATATAAATAAAAGCATGAAGTATTTTCAATTGGGATAAAAGGATGTAAAATAATGAAAAATTGAACTTCTTATAAGGATCAACAATATTCATAGATTAGATATTTCATTCAAGTCCAAATACATTGAATAAATTTAATACCTCTCCTGCATTCATAATTTTATTTTGTGAGCTTTTCCTAACCACCTTTGACTGTGCAAAGTCTGCTTGTTCAAGAGCCTTTTTCCCTTGAGAATTCATGTGCATTATTCCTCTCAGAGATGAGTCTTGTCTAACACTCTCTGCATGTCACTATTTCTTTGAATTCATCCCTACTTCCTGCTGGAGCATGCGCCTAGGGGGAATGATCAAGATATCATTATATCTAGGCAATATTTCAAAGAATCTATATGCACTTAATGCAAATGTATGTTGTTATAATTCCTCTAGAATTAATTTTTTTAAACATGGGGACTATTCTTTCATGCCTACTACATTCATTATTTTTAACAATTAAATTCTTGTTTAAAAATATTAAAGGTATCTCAATAGCAACATTCCTTCAAGTCAAATTAAATCAATTGTTATTGTCCTTACAAGGAAAACATTTGAAAAATTTCAATTGTTTTTTCCTACTTGGATTTATAATTTTTATGTTTCACTGTAGGACCATGGGATCCCGGAACATGGTGGAATCATTCAAATGAAAAAACTCTGTATCCTTATCCTTATCCACCTTATGGAGGTGGATATGGTTATATGTCACTTCTTTCTCCTCCTACAACAGGTTCCACTTATGGTGAAGTTTTTTAGAGAGGAATTATTAGGCCGCCTGCTAGGCTTTCTTAGAAGCATCAACACACTTGTGAAGCACAAGTGAGAGTTTTTATAGAATGAATTTTAACATTTTTTTTCTTTACAAATTTGTTCTTGTGGATGTAATATGTTGTGCCTTGTATGTGATTGCTAAAGAAACACATGTTTTATTTTGATGGCTATGTGGGTTGCAATCAATGGAAAATGTTCAACTTGGTGTGCATTGGCTAGGGTAGAGTCTTAATTTTGCTGCATATTGTGGTAGGCTTATGAAATTGGAGTCAGATATTTTTGCATTAAAGGCCCACCATGATGTTGTTGCAGATGATTTTGTTGTAGCAAACACTCTACACAAAATGATAGAAAAGGTAGAAACAATAGAGCCATTGGTATGAAAACTACTCTGCTTTCATCTGACAATTTCTAGCCTAGATCATGGGGAATAAATTTTACAACTTGTAGGATGGTGAGTGAAGAAAATAAAAAGAATGGAAATGAGAAAGAAAAAGAAAGAAAACACAAATAAAAACATAAATTAAGCACTCTTGTAATAATCGTGCACCCACCAAACCTTCCTATTTTTAAAGAGGAGCAAGTTAAGGTCAACCAATGTTCACTAATGGCAGTGAATTTGAATGTGAAAAAAATAAATATAGACTCAAATTCAGATTTCCCAACTGCAATTGTATGGCATAACCATGTGTTCACAAGTGATGCTGATAATATTAAGTATAGCACTATAAACTAGATAAGTGCTTTTGGAGCACCTCTTCCTGTAGTGGAAAGGAAAGAAAATGGGAATGAGAAAAATATAAACAGAAAGGGTCCTCTTTTAGGGCTTCCAAAAAATCTTAAGAATTTTTTAGAGAACAAGCTTTTAGAATATGGTGAAGAAAGTTATGATTTTTACAGAGGTGTGAATAACAGAGTCAATGGGTAGTCATATGCTGCTCCTACTGGTGATGAAGTGAGTAATATGGTGTTTGAAATAATAATGCACCCTTTTTATGACCATTGTCATGTTATGAGATCAGACACAATGTGGGGAGGGAAGATGATTTTTGTTGATCAGTGGTTGTCATTGATGTCAACCCAAGCAGCACCAGGGGCTACCTTGATCTTGCATGGGAATTTTTACCTACCAAATTACTATATTCCAAGTCAAAGATATTTTATATGGTTTATAATTTTTGATATGTTTCGGTTGATATATGGCACGCCACGTAATTCTTCACGGTTTGAGAGATATTCATGTTTGAAGTTAGTAACCCCAGTTAGTGGGCTAAAAACCCATGGGGTTGTGGCATGACACTAATAATTGGTTGTGGTCATTAGACAAAAATAATAAATAGTTTTTAAGCTCATAAAATACCTCCAATTTTCACTCATATAAGTATCTCTCAACCTAAGCATTTATATAAATTGTGATCCTCATATCCTCCTCATGTAGGGATTTCACTACTTGAAACATGTCATCGTGGAATTTTCACTATAATTTTTTTTTTGAGAAGGTTCAGAAGCTAAATTTTTTATGAGGCCAATATGAAATCATGAGGAAGCTCATGTAAAAATTTCAGATCATGGTGAGCAACATTTTCAGAGATATGATCTGTGGAAGTTAGGGTTTTTGAAGGCTCCTGAACTTCATCTCAAAGAGGTGACCTTGGGAAAATCGTCATAAATTTCTCTCTGAGTATCAGATTGGAATTATGTAAAAATTGGCAGATTTTTTACAGAATTTATTTTGTTTTGTATCAATTTCAAAGCCGAATGAGGAAACAATGACATGTGGCACACAGTAAAAGTTTGCTCTACTGAACCAGTCCATAATTAGGTGATTGTGAGAGATTGGGTATAACTTTGCCTTGAAGAATCCAAATTGGGTCAGACCTGTGGCATTGGAAAGAAGACTGATAGGATTACTATAGGACCAAAAATCACATATTGGGGATATGAAATAACAAAGATACACCATATTCAAAATCGAGCTCCTAGAAGGCAAGAAAAAGCTAGATCATGTGCTGTCAAGGCTGCAAAGGACCAAACTTTCTAGGGTAGAAAAGCAAATCAAGGTGCAGAAGAGGTAAACTCCAGGTAAGTATATTCTATAGACGCATGTTCATCTCTTAATTGCATTAGGTTCTTTGTATTCTAATTTTTATTTATTTATTTTTAGCACTGACATATGCTCTGCAAGATGAGGTAAGTTTTGCTATTATCATGTCATGGGTATTTCCTTGAAGAATTTTTGCAGGTATTATATATTCATCAAGATAAGACTCAATGCATGATCTAATGTTCTAAAGAGTGAGAAAGGGTAGCATGAAAAGAGCAACAATCAAGTTGCAGAACAACAACAATAAGTTCACCACATGAAGTCTTCACGTGGGAAGCACTGCATACAGTCATTGTAAAGGTATCATTGTACTGAGTCATTGTAAAATTTTTACAAGTGTCTATCTGCCAAGAATTGAAGAGGCAGTGTTGGGAGGTCTAGAATTATCATTAGGTATTTGTGTCAGAGTTGGGGTTATGGTCTAGTGTGTTTTCTTCTTCTACATTATTCTATATCATTGTAAAGTGGACCATTTTCCCTTCTACGAGTGTCCATTCTTCTTTTATTCTTTTATAGGGTGGTAGGGTGGTTCTATGCCAGTGCATGAAGTCACTAATAGTTTAGAGCCTGTGAAAAATTCAGGGTGGTAGGGTCATGCTAGGGTGATTTGTAGCTCATTGGGTATTGGGGCATCCATTTAGTTGATCTTGGGCATTGGAGTGTCCATCTAGTGGGAATTGGAGAAGAATGATTTTCTAGATTCTAGGAAGTTGGAGCTTTATTTTTCAAATGGAGTTGAATATTGAAGAATTAATAGAAAAACATTTAGGTGGTTTTTGTCCTGGAGGGGGTTTCCACCTTAAAAATGTGTGCATTTGTGTTCCTTTTGTTTATTGCTATCATTAAACAAACATTGATAATAATTGAAGATTAACGAATGCTCTGAAATATTAATAATAATACTAGTTGAAATGAATACTGATTCACCCCCCCTCTTAGTACTTCCAACAATTGGTATCAGAGCTTGGTTCCTTCAATATCAGTTTAACCACTAGAAGGAGGTCATGGAGCATACCAAGAATGGTGTACCTCTGTTCAATGAGAATAATTATGCACTATGGAAAGGAAGAATGGAGGTCTATCTCTTGGCATAAGGTTATGAAGTATGGGACACTATTCAAAATGGCTTTACACCAACCGTGGATGAGCAAGGTAAGAAGAATTTCGTAAATGATGCAAAAGCAAAGAATATTATTATTAGTGGACTTATTGAATCTACTTATCATAAGGTGTTGGGTTATAAAACAACCACAAATGTATGGGACAAGCTTGAGAATATATATGCAGGTGACTTAAATGTCAAAGAAGCAAAGCTTCAAATCTATAGAGAAAAATTTGAGCAACTCAGAATGAAAGAAGATGGAAACATTTCTGCATACTTCCAACACGTTGATGAAATAACCAACACTCTAGAAGGATTGGGAGAGCCTGTTGATGAGAATACTATTGTACGAAATATTATTAGAACGTTACCAGGGAGATTCAACCCAAAGGTATCAGTCTTAGAATACAGTGCAAATATGGAAAAACTCAACAAAGAGGAATTACATGGAGTTCTCATAGCTTATGAAATGAGACATGATGAAGAAGAGGGTACTTTGCATCTATAAAATGTGTTCGTTGCATCTAAGAAAACCAATAAGGACAAAAAACCTTAAAAGGAAAATACCTGCACCTGCAAGTGTGAAGAAAAGGAAGATGATGAAGAAGGTCTTTCAGATGGAGAATATGCTTACTTTATGAGAAAACTAAAAATTGGTAACGGAAAATTCAAAGGTAAAATTCCATTGAAAGGTTTCGGCTGTGGTGAGGTTGGGCATGTCGCAGCAAAATGTCCGAACATGAGTGATGGAAACTTAAAAGGAAAGAAAGGCTTTAAGAAATTCAACAAGCAAGGAAAAAAGAAAGGATTCAAAAGGAAATGTCTCTCTAAAGAATATAGCTCATCATACGATGAAGATAGTGACAACGAAGAAGAAGCCAATGAGAGAGTACTATTTATGGCCAAGCACAATAAACAAGAGGTATCAAAGAACGAAGAAGAAGGGTTGACCATAGAAGAATTTTCTAAGGAGGCAATCAGGCTTATAAAAGAACTCAAGGTTGAGAAGATCCGTTCCAATACTCTTGAAGAACAAGTTCAAGGTCTCAAAATTGAAGTTGAAGAGCACAAATGTATTGAAGATTAAATTCAAAATAATTTGGAAGAAAGCAACCAATAAAGAGAAGCATTAGAAGCCAAAGTAGTCTCACTATGTAAGGAAGTGAAGAAGGGAAAAAATGTCCAAAACTATGCCAACAACTCAAGGGAATTGGAAGAACTCATCAACAATCAATGATATTACAAAGACAGAACTAGCCTCGGTTATAAAGAAGAAGAAGCTGGACCTTCTACAAAAAAATACAATGAACCTATGAGATCTGACATGCATGTAGACTTCATTGGACAAGATTTGCAAGAATAACCTTGGAAGACAATTCCTCGCCGAAGACTTCCATCCAGGTACCAACATATTTTCATGGCTGTTGTTATTCATGTGGAAAATTTGGTCGTAAAGCTGTAGAATGTCACACATATCCTAGGAACCAATACAATTCCAGGAGATATTTTAGATATGAACCTCCCAAGGCTCAACAAAACATCAATAGATTTGAACATTTAAAAAATAATATGGAATGTTACAAATGTCGAAACTTTGGACACATAGCCAGGGACTGTAGACTTGAAAATCCTCCTGAAGAATATTCGAAGCCACAGAACGAACGGACATGAAGGAAGAAGAAGACTATTAATTGTGCTCTCACTCTCAAAGCTCAAAACAACAAATATGTGTGGTATGTTGATAGCGGTTGCTCAACACATATGAATGGAGATAGAAATAAATTTGAATCTCTGAAAGAGAAGAAGGATGGAACCATATCCTTTGGAAATTATGGGTCTTCAAATGTTATAGGATCAGGTACTGTCACTCTCAGAAGCAAAGATGTTCTAGCCAAGAATGTTCTATTGGTTGAAAACATGAATCATAATCTGCTCAGTGTTGGACAAATGTGTGATCAAGGACACACAATGATATTCAACTCCAAAAAATGTGAAATTAGGAAAGGCATGTATGGTAAAATTGTGGCTACAAAAAGTCGAGCTCCAAACAACATATCTATTCTGGATGAAGCCACTAAAGCATGTCTACTAGCTAAAGAATATGAAAGATGGTTATGGAAAAAAGGAAGCAGTATGAGAAATGGCGAAAATCTCAAAACCTTCCAACACACTATGTGAGGCCTGTCGGCATGGCAAGCAGACAAAAGTCGAATTTAAAACAAAAGAACACTTTGCATCACATCCATTGAAATTGATACATACTGATCTATGTGGTCCTGTGAGAACAAAAGGCTTAGATGGAAAATTATATTTCATGTTAATGATAGATGACTACACCAAGATGACAACCGTCAGTTTCCTAAAGAAAAAATTTGAAGCATTTGAGTGCTTTAAGATCTACAAGGAGTTGGTCCAAAATGAAACTAATTTGAAAATAAAGTGTCTAAGATCAGATAATGGTGGAGAATTCACTTCCAAATTATTTTAGCAATACTGTGACGAAAATGGAATAAAAAGACAATTTTCAACAACACGAACACCTCAGAAAAATGGATTTTCTGAAAGAAAGAACAGAATTGTACATGAAATGGGTAGAAAAATGTTGAAGGACTCAAAATTGGATGAAAAATTCTGGGTTCAAGAAATTGATACAACAATCTTCATTATCAACTGAAGTCTTCTCAGAAATAATTGCAACAAGACCCCATATGAATTATGGAAAGGAAAACCGGCTAATGTAAAATATTTCAGAATCTTCGGAACAAAATGTTATATCAAAAGAGAAGATCAAAAGTTGGGTAAGTTTGAATCACGTGTTGACGAAGGTATATTTTTTGGTTACTCACGCAAAAGAAAGGCCTATAAATGCTACAATCTAAGACGAAAATAGATATTGGAGAGCATAAATGTTACATTTGACGAAGATGGTGTTCTAACGAATAATGATGAGGATCTAGAATCTTTGAAACTTGAGACAGAGGCTGAAAAATTCATAGAAAAAATTCTAGAACAAGAAGAAACTATCAACCAGAAATAAGTAAATAATGATCATCAAGATATACCAGAACAACAACAATAAGCTCCTCCAAAGAGAACAAAATAATGGATTCAAAAGAACCATCCATAAAATAAAATTATTGGTGACATAAATGAAGGTAGACAACTTCATTCATCAGAAAAAGATCACATTTCTTTTCTAGTAACCTTTGAGCCTAGTAGTTTTGAGGAAGCCAACTAGAATGAACATTGGGTAGCAACTATGAATGAAGAATTGGATCAAATCGTGAAGAATAACACCTGGGAATTAGTTCCATGACCAAAAGATAAAAATGTCATTGGGACTAAATGGGTGTTCAAGAAAAAATTGAATGAAGATGGACAAATTACTAGAAACAAAGCAAGATTGGTTTGCAAAGGCTATGCACAAGTTGAATGAATTGATTTTGACGAAACAATTGCACCAGTTGCAAGAATGGAAGCCTTCCGAATGTTTCTCACCTATGCATGTTAAAGAAAAATCAAAATATACCAAATGGATGTTAAGTGAGCATTTCTGAATGGTGAATTAGAATAAGAAGTTTACATCGAACAACCTGAAGGTTTTCTACTATCAGAAAAATAAGACTATGTTTGCAGGTTAAAGAAGGCTCTATATGGTCTCAAGCAGGCTCCCAGAGCATGGTATTATTGTCTTGATGGATATCTACGTCAACAAGGGTTCAAGAAAGGTAATGCTAATAGCAATCTTTATGTACAAATAGATAAAGATAATTTAACAATCATTGAGGTATATGTGGATGATATAATATTTGGTAGCAATGATGATCAACTAAGTAAGAAATTTTCTACAAAGATGCAAAGTGAGTTTGAGATGTCTTTACTTGGTGAGCTAACATACTTCTTAGGGCTTCAAATATCTCAGCAAGAGAAAGGAATATTTATATTTCAAGCCAAGTACATCAAGGAAATGCTCAAGAAATTCAAAATGGAAGATTGCAAACCCATCCTAACTCCAATGGTAACAGGTTGCAAATTAAGAATATACGACTCATCTAAGGGTGTGGATCAAAGGTTGTAAAAATATATGATTGGTAGTCTTCTATATGTAAAAACCTCCCGTCCAGATGTTATGCAAGCAGTTGGACAAGTAGCAAGATTCCAAGCAGCACCAAAAGAATCATATATTATTGCTGTCAAAAGAGTTCTTCGATATCTAAAGGGCACAAAAAAATATGGCTTGTGGTATCCCACGGGTAACAATCTCATTATTCAAGCCTTTACAAATGCAGATTGGGCAGGAAGCGTTGATGATCGTAAGAGTACTAGTGGAGCATCATTCTATCTAGGTGGTTGTCTCGTATCATGGTTGGGAAAAAAACAAACCTCAATCTCATTATCTACAGTAGAAGAAGATACATTGCAGCGACAACTTGTTGTACTCAAGTCCTTTAGATGAAACAAACTTTGCAAGATCTTCAAGTACAATTCAGTGAGCCTATTCCCATATTCTATGATAACACTAGTGCCATCAAAATATCCAAGAATCCTGTCATGCATTAAAAAACAAAACACAATACGATAAAATATCATTTTGTTAGAGAACAAGTCGCTGAAAAGAATATAAAACTTGAATATTTTGGTACAAAAGAACAAATCGCTAATATCTTCACTAAAACTTTACCTTGTGAAGCATTTGAATATCTCCGCCAGAAGCTCGGGATTCTCCCAATTTCTCATTATTTTTCCTTATTCAGAAAATAAAGGGGGAGTGGAGTGTGTACAGGTTCGCAGGATGGTTGTGTGTCAGGGGGAGTTACACTTTGCCATTGATGTCAAAGGGGGAGAGAATGTTGTATGAAGAGGTGTCATGATCGTAGGGGGAGTACTTGTGTTTCCATCAATGCCAAAGCGAGAGATTGTTGATTAGTGGTTGTCATTGATGTCAACCCAAGTAGCACCAGGGCTTACCTCGATCTTGCATGGGAATTTGACATCACAAATTACTATATTCCGAGTAAAGGATATTTTTGATGGTTTCTACTTTTTGAGATGTTTCCATTGATATATGGAACGCCACGTAATTATTCACGGTTTGAGAGATATTCATGTTTGAAGTTAGTAACTCTAGTTAGTGGGCTAAAACCCCATAGGGTTGTGGCATGACACAAATAATTGGTTGTGGTCATTGAAAAATCAATAATTAATAATTTTTAAGCTCCTAAAATCTTTCCCAAGTTCACTTGTTGAAGTCCCTCTCAACCTAAGCATTTATATAAATTGTGATCCTCATATCCTCCTCATGTAGGGATTTCACTACTTGAAATACGTCATCGTGAAATTTTCAGTATAAAGTTTTTTCTACGAAGGTTAAGAAGCTGAAATTTTTATGAGGTGAAGCCGAAATCATGAGGAAGCCCATGTAAAAATTTCATCTCATGGTGCACAATATTTTCAGAGATATGATATGTGGAAGTTAGGGTTTTTGCAGGCTCCTGAACTTCATCTTAAAGAGGCGACCTTGGGAAAATCATCATAAATATCTCTCTGAGTATCAGATTGGAATTTTTTAAAAAGTGGCGGATAGTGCACAGAATTTAGTTTTATGTTTATCAATTTCAGAGCCGAATGAGGAAACAATGACAAGTGGCACGCCGTACAAGTTCTCTCTACTAAACCCGTCCATAATTAGGTCATTGTGAGAGATTGGGCATAAATTTTCCTTGAAGAATCAAAATTGGATCAAACCTATGGCGTTGGAAAGAAGACTTAGAGGAATATTACAGGACCAAAAATCACATATTGGGGATCTTAAATAACAGAGATACACCAGATTCAATATTGAGCTCCTAGAAGGCAAGAAAAAGCTAGATCATGTGCTGTCAAGGGCTGCAAAGGAAGAGACTTTCTAGGGAAGCAAAGAAAAGCAAGGTGCATCAGAGGTAAGCTCTAGGTAATTATATTTTGTATATGCATGCTCATATCTTAATTGCATTAGGTTATTGGTATTCTAATTTGTTTAGCACTGACATATGCTCTGCAGGATGAGGTAAGTTTTGCTATTATCATGTCATGGGTATTTCCTTGAAGAATTTTTTCAGGTATTATATAATCATCAAGATAATACTCAATGCATGATCTAATGTTCCGAAGAGTGAGAGAGGGTAGCATGACAAGAGCAACAATAAGGGTGTAGAACAACAGGAAGAATTTCACCACATGAAGTCTTCACGTGGGCAACACTGTATACAATCATTGTAAAGGTATATTTGTACTGAGTCATTGTAAACACATCATTGAAGAATTTTTACAAGTGTCTATATGCCAAGAATTGAAGAGTCAGTGTAAAATTTACTCATTCTCATTGTAATGTATAATAGTGTATATGCATTTAGCAGGAAAATGGTGATGCTTGGAGGATGTGAAACCCTAAAGATAGCCAAATTGAGCATATATAAAATAATCAACACCAATAAACCTAATACATTAGACATTGGCATTGAAGCAAGAAAGCAAAGATAATATTTTTTATTTCCAAGGAGACAATTGTTTTTAGGGCAATCTAGACATCACATCACAAGGTCACACTAATCAACTGAGGGAAAAGCATATTGATGTAAGGTCAAGGATGGGTCTCCACATGTTGCAAATTTGTTAGATCATTTTTCCCATACAAAGGTTGGGGAATTTTTTTCTGGTAATTTTTAAAGTCAGCTAGAGCAAGAAACTTCCAAATTTAAAAATCTTGCATCAAATCTTGCATCAAAGGAATTAATTACATATTCCATAAAAATAAATGAATTAGGAAATGATGGAAAAGAGGAAATCATGGTAGATTTGTGTGTTAAAGAGAATGTAAAAACCAATTGCATAGACGTTGCAAGAGTTGATAGGAATGAAGAACCTCTAACCACCATAGTATCTTTAAGATGTAATTCGATTTATAAGTGTTCAAGGGATAGGTTGTTAGGAAATAAAAGGTTCCTTTCAGTATTGAAGTCCAAATTTCATAGAAATTAATCCTATTAAAATGATGAGACCATCATTTTTTCCCCAGAGAGGAGTCAAACATTTGTCCCGGAATACGGAATGAAAGATCACTTCCTCCAAACAATACCCCACTCACCATGTCAGATGAGAATCTAATTATAGAAATGAAATTTATTTCCTATGAAAAAGGTCAAACTAAACCATTGTTATCTAAAGAATAATAGAAGTTGAACTATGTTAAATATCAAATATGTTTCCTTGCCTCCACCAGAATGTAGATGATGTTGCCCAGGATATCTTGGTGATCAGGTGCTCAAAATTATGGTAAAAAATAAAAGTTTTCAGAATGGTGTGGAACCTAAATAACCACGTAGATCTCTTCATTCTGAATCCGGTGCAACTCGTTTCATGGAAAATCGACACCGTATGCTTCTAAAAACGTGTTATGTCTGCTTTCCCAAACAAGAAAATTTTCCAAAACTGATAGCTGACAGGGAAAAAAATTTGGGCCAGTGGTAGGCTTCCACATGGCCTCTTCTGGTTGGCTGAAAGGTATTTTTTTAAAGATTTTCAAGCTTCGCCAGCTTTCAAATTTATATTGGCTTTGGTTTGGGCGAGTTTGATTGGTTAAGTGATGGCCAACAACATGCTGCAACGTGGCCCAACCAGAGCCCGCCACGTGGAAACACGGGAGGCCACCAAAATTATTGTTAAGGCTGAGTGGACCGGGCGAGGGTCAAGCACCTGACCTTCTTCCAACTAACCACATTTATTTCCATTGTGCCACGACTATTCCCTATTAAACATAAGGTTCAAAAACATATTTAAAGTTTTACTATGGCGGAGTTGGCAGGAAGGGGGCCATGGCTTAGCCCCAACCCCCACATATAACATATGCATTTGACCTTTACTATAGAACTGGGGGCGTAGAGGTCCTAATCACTACACTGATTGCCAGGTTGACGACCCATGTGACACTGCCTCCATTTCTGATTACTATGACCATAGGTTTGAAGCTGTCACCCAGACCACCATGCTAAGCTCTCATGTGACATCGCCGCGGCTAACCACCTGGGTTATTTTATATTAATTTTTTTTAATTAACCACCCATTATGGTTTGAAATTTGGATTTGGGCGTCATTATGCATTTAAACGATTCGACAATTTTTCTCATAATTCTGGGAAATTATCGCTCTGTTAGCAAAAAATGGGGCGAATTTGTAGGACTAGTCTGGATTTTGGGGAAATTATGTAGCGGTTAGCAGGAAATCTAGGGAGGCTCATAAATTCTCCAGTTTTTGACCAATTTCGAATTAGAAAGAGGCTAGACAGGAATTTTTGGGCATTCTAAAGTTGATGGAATGGATTTTGAAGCCATTTGAGCATTGTAAATGCATGTAATCATCATTTTGAGCATAATGAAAGAGGGCCAAGCCATTGGAAGCTGGACCAAGGAGGCGTAGCCTAGGAGGAGTGAACTATTTCATCATTTTCTGTGTTGTGGTTATTATTATGGTGCATTTGTCTTTGTTTCTGTATATTTCATAGTTTATTTATATACTTTATGTCTTTAAAAATTAACATAAAAGCTCTCAAAAACTCAATTTAAACACTTGTAATTTTCAAACCCTCAAGCAAAATTTCATTAAGATCTCATATGGATCAAGTTTGGTAGCATAGCTTAGGTTTTCTTTACTGCTATGAGGATTTAATTTTTTGCAAGGGTATGTGATGCTTACATGGTTGAAGCTCAAGAGAGGAGAAGGAAAGCTTGTGGTTGCAAGTCCTCAAGTTAGGTCAAGGACAAGGAGAGCAAGTTTTCCTCAAGCTCCACCACAATTCCTCCTCAAATTTTAGTTGAAGCTTTAGCAAGCATGTCTCGTGAAGGAGGAGCTGATAACATGTCAGAAGATGAAAATACTTTCAGAAAATATTTCTTTGACATGACTGAAATGGTGAAGGTTCTCTATGAAGAGAGGACTTCAATATTGCAGGATGAAAGTTCCAAGCCTTAAAAATGAGAGGGTTCTTCTGGAGGAAAATGAGGAGATGGTGACAAGCCTTCAAAGGGAAATAGTGACAAACCACCCTCTTCTCCACCATCATCTTCACCTCCATATTCACCCTCATATTCTTCCTCTTCCATAACTACTGTTACTGAAACACCTCCACATACCCAAGGGTGCATGGTAAAACTCATTAAAACTTGATATAAAATTCGATCTGCCTATGTATAATGGTGAAGTGAATGCTGAAAGGCTTGATAATTAGGTTCGTCATCTTGAAGTTTATTGCAGGATCCAAAACATCAAAGATAATGAAACAAATATTCAGTTGGCTTCATTGAGGTTGGAAAGTGTTGCTTTGATTTGGTGGGAAGAAAAAACACGATAGGATATGAAAAATCATGGTAAGATGTCCACCTCTTGGATATATTATATTGCTACACTTAGAATACAATTTTATCCATTAGCTTATATGCAAAAGGCTATTATGGATTGGTATAATTTTAGACAACTAAAGGGTCAAAGTGTGCAAAGCTACACATAAGAATTTAGAAGAAGATTCTTTATATTAGGTGTAGACTTGAATTCAAAAGACACTTTTTTGAAATATATTGGGGGTTTACACAGTTATTTATGACATACTATCCTTATGTTTAATCCTACAAGTTTAGATGAATTTTGTGTCCAAGCAACTATCTTGAAGCAAGAGGGAAAAAAATTCCAGAAGATGGTAGAAAGAAGCCATTCACAAGTGGATACAAGGGTAAGAACAAGTTCAAAGGAAAGGGAAAGAAGAATTCATCCGTAAAAAAGGAAGGATAAAAGCTAACATGCAAAAATTGTTCCAAATAGGGTCATGATGAAGCTCATTGTTGGAATCTTCATCTTGAGATGAAACCAAAGAAGTTTAACAAAAAAGGGAAGAAAAATATAGCTGCAACTACACAACATGACTTAGGCTCCGATTCAGGAGATGAAATAAAGATCATAGAAATGGGAATGGAAGGTAAGGACATAGCAAACACTATATCTTCAGGTGTCCTAATGATACTCAAGATGAGAAAACTAGAATTTAACTTTTCCATGTTCGGGTTATTTCAAAGCACACCAAAATTGATACACTCTTTGATAGTGGTTCACAAGAAAAT
The DNA here is from genome assembly GCA_034641835.2 of Pinus albicaulis. NCBI lineage: Eukaryota > Viridiplantae > Streptophyta > Pinopsida > Pinales > Pinaceae > Pinus > Pinus albicaulis. The sequence goes on along the minus strand of CM076578.1, from coordinate 1,008,720,721 downwards.
TTGATTTCCGAAGACTTAGTCAAGAAACTAAAATGAGAGACCATTCCTCATCCAAGACCTTATCCTTTAGGCTGGATATGCAAGAATGAAAACTTACAAGTTACAAGGAAATGCATATTTAAATTTGAAATTACAACAAACTTTCTTGATGAAGTTGAACTTGATGTAGTACCACTTGATATTTCCGGAATTGTTTTGGGAAGCCCATATTTTTATAATAGAAAAACTAATTTTCCATCGCCATGAAAACAAGTATCACTTGTTCAAAGATGGCATAGAGTAAATTATTAGAGCACATCGACATAAACTAAAATTTTCACTTGTAAATGTCGGGAAAATGAAGAGACTCATTAACTCAAAATTTTGCTAATGGTTAAGCAAAGAATGATGTTGAAAATGGGGCTTTCAAGGTCATGATTCATGATTAAAATGTTATTTGGTTGAGTTTGTTAACCAATATGATGAGATATTTCAGGAGCCAAAAGGATTGCCTCCCAAGAGGGTAATCCAACATGAAATCCAATTGTAGTAAGATTGTCCTCTTCCTAATATTGGCATGTACAGAATGTCACTGATGGAAAGTGAAAAAATTTAAAAGGAAGTTCAAGAGTTGTTGGAAAAAGGGATCATCAGACCAAGTACTTCGCCATGCGGGTCACTTATTGTTTTGGTGCCAAAGATGGATGGAACATGGGGCATGTGTGTGGACTTCCATGCATTGAAAAAAATTATGGTAAAAAACCATTACCCACTTCCTAGAATTGATGATTTATTGATCAATTGAAAGATGAAAAATATTTTACTAAGTTGGACTCAAGGAGTGGATATCATCAAATCAAAATTGCTGATGGTGACATATGGAAGACAAAATTCAAAACAAAGCAAGGTTTGTTTGAATGGCTTGTTATTCCTTTTGGTCTTTGCAATGCTTCGACTACCTTTATGCGTGTGATGAATGATGTATTGAGGCGATTTCTAGATGATTTTGTGATAGTCTACTTAGATGAAATCTTGATTTTTAGTAAATAGCGTGAAGAACATGTCATGCATGTCAAAAAAGTACTCGATGTCTTGAAGAAAGATTGAGTTGTTTTTAAAGATGTCAAGTTTGAGTTTGGAAAAAATTATTTAGTGTATTTGGGTCATATTGTTAGAGGAGGTGAATTTAAAATATATCCCTCTAAGGTTGACGTCATTTTTAATTGGCCAAAGCCTAAAACAGTTATGGAGGTAAGAAGATTTTTGGGAGAAGCCCAATGTTGGAGGAAGTTTATTACTAACTTCTCTTCTATCGTAGCTCCATTGCATGCATTGACAGGTGTGAAGTAGGTATTCCAGTGGTGAGGTAAACAAAAAAGGCATTTGATGCATTGAAAGAAAAAACTAGTTCAGCTCCAGTATTTGCACTTCCAGACTTGAGACTGTTATCACTCAATAATTTCTCCAGGTTTAAGAGAAAAAGTCTGAGGTAACCAAAAACCTACTTCAAACTCTAGGATCTAGCCTTCCTAGGGTTCAGAGAGGGCTCTCTCTTTAAGATTTATCTTTGTTTAGATTTACAATATTAGGCTAGTTATGATAGAACAATTGGTTTTGTTTTAAAGCTATTGGTGGGTAAAAATCACTTAGGATTAAACTAGAGAGAGATCTACTTGACCATTGGGCTATGGAGTCTAAGTCTAAATAGAAGTACTAGAAGGCAAGGCCAAAAGGGTACAAATGTATTTAGGGCAAGGTAGATAACCCTTAGAGATTTGGGGAAATGTTTTTGATGAAATGGTATGATCGGGATAAAGGGCAATGAAGGATCCTTTGATCTGGAAAATGGAAGAAGGAGGCAAGGGTCAAATGGGAGTAGGAGAAATGAAGAATTCCTAACACCGGAAATCAACAGAAAACATTTAAATGGTAACTTAGTTAAAAATAGGGAGCAAAAGGCTAGTCCTGTAGTAATATTCCTATTTACACATTAAGATAGATCAAACACATAATGAATTGCATGAAACTCAGAAAAGAAAAAATGACAAGAAGAGATGTACTTCACTCTTCAACTTATCACAAGAATCCTAAATTATGATGCCACTTTAGCTTTGTCCAATCTGCTAGTTTGAATTCAACACATGAGAGCCTCCAATGTATCAGCAAAAAGTCTATAGTAATCTTAGCAAATTTATTCCACCCTTAATACTTCTAATGCAGAAGTACTTATACAAAATATTGTTTACAAATATCCTAGAGAGATGTAGGAATATCTTTAGGAATTACAAAATAACTTTACAAAATAAGAGGGACAACTGGTTAACAAATTAGCAAACTGTCCTCTTATCCAAAATATATAGAACAACTCTATCTAATGAAGGAGCTTTTATTGGCAAGTTGTCCTGCTTGCTGGCTGCTTAGGAAATATCTTTGTTTGAGCTGCCTTCACTAATACTCTTTCTTCTGATACACTTTAGCGTTGTTCTTTTAACCCTGATACACTTTGTCTGATATTTTTACTTTTTACTGCTGTAAAAAGAAGCATTTATTCAGTAAAAAATCAGCTGACTGTCTTTTTGGTTTCAATTTTGTTGGACTGTTTCTCATGTAGTTCTCTTCACTTTTTTGCCTTTTCAATGCTACATTAAATCTGTAAAATCCTGCCATTGCTCTGCATTTTATATTGTCACATTTTTGAGCTTTCTAAAGTTTTCATCAACATCTGTGTACTTGGAAAAATTAGGCTTAAAGACAAAAAGATTCTTGATCTCATTTTGAAGAAAAAACAAGTCTTCAATATATTGAAGAATGACCTTTCCTGTGGGAGAGCCCTGTGGTAGTGGCTTGTTGATTTGTTCTTTTGCAAAATCCCTTGTCTTCTTGTCATAATATTTTCGGGCCATTAGTTTGTCATTGAAGACATGAATATCTGGAAGACCAGTTTGTCTCAGCATAGTGTATTTTGCTAAAAACCTTGGTTATATAAATATTCATTGCATCACACTTTTCCTCTAAATTGTTCATCATATTTCTCTTTGTCAGAACCTTCTTGATCTATAAAATGGTCTCTGTTCTATCCTGTACCTGTAATTCTTCTAACTCTGCACTATTTTTACTATTCAAGAAAGTGATGAGCTTCAAAGCTTGTGCTGGTTTATTTTCTAATTCTTCTTTTGTCTTTTGGATTTCCACTTGGGCTACTAGAAGTAAGTATCTCTGTTCATAAATAATTTGTATTGAAGGCCATTGGAGATGAATGGCATCAATTATATTTGTCCAAAGGTAATTTATTATGTAAGAAATTTGTTCAGTGAAATTCAAGTGTTTTTGTAGGCTTTTGATTTGCTCTTCAAGTCTTTTGGCCCTTTGCTCATGATTTTTGGCATTGATTAATGCTGTTTTGTTGGAGGCTTCCAGATTTTGAATCATTTTTTTCAAACTATTAATCTCCTTGGTTTTTAGTGACATTTCCTCCATAGCCTTTACTATTTTCCCTGCATCATCTGTGTGCTGTACCTGTGTTGTTGAAGAATTAGTGGCTGATGTTGTAGCTGAATGCACTGGCACTGCAGTTGCCAATGGCTCATTAGGTGTTAATTTTTCTCCCAATTTAGAGGCCACTGCCGTGGTAATTAATACTGTGGGAATACTGAAGCTTTAGCTTCTTTGATAGTTTCTTTCTCTTTCACAAGTTGATCCAATTGTGTTTCCATTTATTTTATTTGAGAAGTTAGTTTGAGAATCAACTGCATCATGTCTTCTTTTTTCTGTCTGTTCTTGAAGAATTTCTTTAGTTTGAGGGTGCTCACTTTGAGGAAGCTTCAGTTGTTTCCTCAAAGCCACAATGTCCTCATTTTTCTTTTTAATTAATATTTCTGCTACTGGAACATCAAAAGGATCAATTCCCACCTGCAAAACTAAGTCTTCTAAGGCTTTAATCCTTAGATATTTAGCATACAAAGAGCCTTTGTCCAGCTTCATTTGATCCTGCATGTTAATAATGGTATTATACAACTTAGTAGCACTCATAGATTTTGTTACCACAGTAGAATATAACATCTCAGAGCTATGTATGTGGAATTATATTTGGTCTAGTTCATGCACATTTTCAGTATCTACTTCAAACTCAACCATTTTGTAGTCTGCCACTGTCTTAGGTGTTGAAGTAGTTGGTTGCAGATATGACATGAAAATTTTATTTGTGGAATAGTCAAAGGTTGTAAGTAGCCTGTTCTGATTCCCTGGCTTCTGTTTAAGAAATTGAGAGTAAATCTCACTTTTGATCTCTTCATTCTTTTGTTTGATTTGCTTGTACCTTTCTTTGATGTCTAGGTCTTTTTCTTCCACTGTGTGTGAGGAAGAAGCCTCCATGTTTTTCTGTCTTTCAATCATCTGAGTATCTTGTTCACCTGCTGTTTGATATTTTTGTATGTCTGCAAGAGTCTCATTTACTATTACTATAGCCTCATCATTGTTTACCTCAGGCTCATTTTTATCCTCAACATCAATTACTTTTTCTTTCCCTATGGAATTGAATTTGTGCCTTTTATTGTAAATCAACTTGAATTTAGTATCTGTGGTGGTCTCAGCTGTATAGGTTCCCTCATCTAAGCCTCTTTTTGTAGAAGTTTCAGTCTTCTTTTCAACTACCATAGTTTTTGTAACATCCATCTTTTCTGCTGGCTTTGCATTTATTGTTGTATCTTTCAATTTATTATCTTCCCATTCTGTTTGATTTGCAAATTTTTCAATTTCTATCTTGGGCTCATGTATGAAAGGAGGCAGTTTGCAGTTGACCCTTATATTGCTGAGAATGCCTTAAGGGACATATTTCCAAGGGAAGCTTTCCTGAAATTTTAACTCTGATAATCTTTTCGCTATTTCCTTTTTAGCATTTCTGTTATTTACAATAAAAGGAACAATCTGATTTTTCAACTTGAACTGAGTTTTCTTTTTAGAAGCCATGAAATTAATGGAATCAGAGTTTAAAACCTGTCTTAAGTATTCTAATGCAAAAAAATTAATGCTCAAATACTTAGGAAATTTGTAAGGCAGTAGATTTGATCCAAAAAATCCTCAATTTTGTGTACTTTTCATACAAATACTAGTCTCCCATCTTGCACTGTTCTGATAACTGCAATATTCTCTTCATGTCCTCACTTATCCTAGGCTGCTTTGCTTTATATAATATACTCATTGTTGGTTGGAGGAACAGATCTAAAAAGTCTGTAAAACTGAAATCACTGCTTTCTTTCCTTAGTAAGGTGGTCCAGAAGGTAATGGATAGAGGCTAGCCCTCTAAGTCCATTTTTTGAAATGCAATTAGAAACTTTTCAGCTTGGAAAAACAAGAACAAGTGAAATAATTTTGATGAATATCTAAACACCCCTTCAGTGGGAAGTTTGGTCAATTGATGGTGGATACTATCAGCTATAAATCTAGCATAGTCAAAGATCATAGTAGGAGGTTGACCAGGAGATAAAGTAGATAAAAAACCAAGGATGGATTCATCATTGAATTCATTTGTGAAGTATCCTAATATGAAAGAAAGCATTGATATCGGATGTCTGGACCCTTCAGGAAATTTGGAAGTGGAGTAAGGAGGATTTAGCTTTCGAATGTCCACATGAGATGGCATAAAGTTCTGGAAAATCATAAATCTCTTAGGAAAATCTAATCCTAAATAAAGCTGAGTTAATGATTCTATGGATAGAGGGACTACCTTGGGATCAAATTGTAATTGTAACATCTCATTGATGGATTATGCAGTAATAGAAAATAGAATCTCCCTATCAGCATTAACAATTGCTCTCTAATATGGTACATAGTGTTTCTGACATAATCTTACAAGGTCTTGGCCAGGGTGTGTTACTGGAACCATATATTTGGGTAGATTAGTCTCCCAAATAGGCATTTCATATTTATCTAAGAAATTATCAAAACACCAATTGTGAATCTCCAATAGATTGAATTCTACCATAGGGTATGCAATTTTATAATCCATATAAGTCAAGGGGATGGTTTCTTCATTAGGTATTGGTGGCTGAAAGGGATTAACAGACATAGTGGTTTTTTCAGTGAGTGCAGGAGTGGATTTGATGGCTTTTGATGCTTCTGACTTAGGAGGCTTGGATCCCCCAGGTTTGGTAGGCTTAGAACCCCCAGCTTTGGATGTCATCTATTTCTTAGTCATTTTGAGTAACTAAAGCAAGCTTAAACTGTTTGCAATAGTTGATTTTCTATAATAGATGATGAATTTAGCAATTTTTAGGTCAAGGATGACTTTCAGTAATATTTTTTCTCAATTTAGGTTTCTGGGATGTGCAAACTAGTTTAAGACAAAAAACAAGGGTTTTTTGAATAACTCAGACTGTAAAAAATGAGTTTTCAGGAGATATGGAGACTTTAAACCTTATTTCTCCTTGAATTTACTTTTAGAGGTTTTAAACTGAGGAATTTTGTTTTAAAAGAAGCTTTCTGAAAACAACAATTTTTGGGGAAATTTTGCGAGGGTTTGACCTATTTCTAGGGCTTTTTTAGGTAAATTATACAGATGATTTTTCTATTTGAAGCTTAGTTGGGTTATTTGAAGGCTTAAACTAAGAAATTTCAGGTTAAATTTGATGAAAAATACCTTAATGCTGGTATTTTGATGGTCGGAAGGGTTTTCAGACGCTTCTGTGGTTGAATTTGAACTTTTTTCAACTTGTTGGAGCCAAGAAGGTCTTTTCTGGTCTTCAAATAGGGCATCTGCTATGAAATCTGAGTTTTAAGGTGTAAAACTAACAAACAAAGGTTTAAAATAGAGTTTGGAAGCTTTAACATGGCCAAGCAGAGTCTTTCATCAGTCGGGATACAAAAATAACTTTGTTAAAATAAGGAATGAAAATATTTTTAACCTTTATAAATCATTATAAACAATATTAAATGTGGGTCTTATCAGGAAGGAGTGGTTTTGATTTTCGAATGGGAAATAGGAAATGGTTTTCGTGTTTGGTTTGGGTTGTAAGCTGTTTTCCTTCAAACGAACGCGATGTAATGAAATTGCACCATGTTGCATGAGGCTTGAACAATAAAACTGCCCATTTCGCGTTCATTTGGGCGTTGGGCGGAAATTCAAGTTATGGATGCGAAATCAATCCCGTGCTGTTGGATCTAAGAGGTTGGAGCGAATGTCCAAGATTAAAAGGGAAGTTGCGGTCGAAATGGTGGTGGGGCCGGGGTGAATTATGCAATGGGCAATAAGTTATGCATATAAGCGGGAATTACCGAAATATGACCAAAGTTTTGATATGAAAGGGTAATGTATATGGCGGCTTATGATTTAAAAGGTTCATATATATATAAAATAATTTCATATATATGGTAAGTTTATTTGAATGGGAGGGGTGCGCATGAGGCGAGTTGTAGGGTTTTAACCTAGGTTAAGCTATGTACAGCATGAGGCTGATATATAGCTGGAAATAATACACGGGAAAAGCCAACGCGAAACATGATATAAACCTTAGTTCTTCCGCAATAAACCTTGGGTTATTTGTTTAATGCGGGGATAGAAACATGTATTTACAAAGGCTTTGGGTTTAAAGTTTAGTTTAAATTAAACTTTATAATAAGCGCGGAAGTATTTTTAATTTTTTCAAATACCTATTATACTTCCGAAGGTTTATTTGTATTTTATTTGATTATATAGTTTTTAAACCATGGGGGGTTTAATAACTATAAGGGGCGGGGTATTTATATATAGCTAGTTTTATGCCAAACGAGGTATATTTTAGGATTTTATTTCAACTTGTGGATAATTAAATTTGGCATAAAATCTTATAATAGTGGGTTTTTTAGGGGATATTTAACTAAAAGAATTATATTAATAGGACAAAGTTTCTTTTAGGGAGTTAATAGAATAAGTTAGAAATTAAATGACAAGGAAAATGAAATGCTAAAAAAAAAATTCACTTATATGACTAAGTAGAGTGAAAACTTTAAAGCAAATTTTATCATTTGATAATTTCACCACTTTTACTTAGGATAAGATGTTTTTTGAGGGTTTGTATGTTTTATGAAATGGAGGAAGTCAATCAAAAGGGATATTATGTGTTTTTGAGTTGTGATAGGTGAATGAAGGGTAAATAATGATAATTGGGGATTAATATAGGAATTCAAAATTTTTAACTAACAGTGATTGAGCCTTGGGTCCAGTCCCAACAGAAGTCAGAGAAATGCTCTGAGCCTCTTTGACTGAAAGTCTAGAATGCAAAATAACTATAGGGGATGGGAAATTAGTTATTTTTTCTTAGTGATGAATATTTACAAGCTTCTTCCCACTTCTTTCTACCTACCCAACTTTAATATAACATTTTTTCTTCCATTTTGCAGGTGCACTTGAGCTTGCTACCTTGAAACATTTTATTCTTTTGAAAAACATAAAAACTATATAAATCTACCTTATATCATCTAAGGGCTCAGATTAAAATGATGAGCTCCTCTTTATTCTCTACCTATCTACTGATTAGTCAGGATTAAACTGTCTGACTAATCTTTATTCACTATCTAAAATATGGAAATTGAAAACATGACAAGTCAAGTTTACATAGTTTAACTCATCATGAATTATGGAATTTATTGACACTCTGCCATAATCATCAACAAAAAGTAAAAAGTAGTGGCATTTGGACTTGCACACTTTCATGTTTTATTTCTTTTTATTTTGGGGTCTATATTTTTTCTAAGTACTTTGATCTTTCTTTTAGGACTTTTAACCTCTTTTTGATTTTCTATTTTTTTATTTTTTACAAAATATGGGAAAACAACTTGCAGAAAGCAAGGTATGTACATATTTTACAAGACTATCATAATTCAATTCCAAATTATGAATCCTATACTTATAGGACTCTAACAAAGGCTTCACATGGGGATGGCATTTCCTGGTGAAATGTCAAGAACTCCAAGACTAGTAGCCTTCAACTTTGAATTTGATGATCCAGTAATTATCTTTTGATTTATGCAAAAACTGATATTTATGACATTTTACTCTTCAAAGCTTAGGGTCTTCACTCTGGGCTTCAACTTTGGAAAGAAAATATCCAATCCAATCTAAAAACTTCAATGGATATTTACAATGGTGTAAAAAGTAATTGGGACTAACTAGTGGTTAACTCAAAAGAATAGTAGTGTTTGAGAATTATACCATTAACTGGTCCATCTTGAATATCTTCTTCATCCAAATCTTTGATGAAGAAAGCATTGTTATCCCTATATCCATAAATGACATAAGACCCTTTCCATAGAAATTCAAACTTTCCATGCTTGCCTTTTTCTTCTTTCTTGGAATCCCATTTTAACACTTTATCTCCAATGGAAAAGTCATCTTCTTTACTTCTTTTATAAAATTTTTTCTTGATTTTATCTTGAATGACTTGAGATTTTTCATAGACTTCTTCCCTTGTTTGCCGCAGATGAATAGTCTGATTTATCCTTCTTTGTATATCATTAAGTTCCACTTGTGATTCTTGGAAAATTTTCATTACTAGAACACCTAAAGATGATGGGAAAAATACATCCATCCCATAAAAAAATTGGTAAGGAGAAGTTCCAATTGAATTTTTGGTGGTATGTCTATCTGCCCATAAGGCATAGACTAACTTTTTATTCCAAGTTTTCTTATTGTCTTCAAGAAGTTTTTTAATGATATTCACAAGGCTTTTATTTGAAGATTCAGCTAGGCCATTACCTTGAGGGTAATAAGTAGTAGAGTGGCCTAGGGTAATATGGTACTTGTGACAAAATGTTCTGTGGGCATCCAAATCTAGATAAAATGTTGTTTTCTATGAAAGAGATAATGACTGAGTCAGTGGCTTGTCTGGTAGGAATAGCTTCAATCCACTTAGTAAAGTAATCTGTGGCAGTAAAAATCCATTTGTATTGGCCAGAGGATGGAGGGTGAATTTCTCCAATGAAGTCTAAACCCCATTGTTGAAATGGATTTTAAGTAGAAATAGGTTTTAGAGGTAAAGGTAACAACTTTATTTTTCCTTCAAAAATCTGACATTTGTGACATGAAGTAACACATTTTTTCACATCAGCAAATAAGGTAGGCCAGTAAAACCAGCTCTAAGGATCTTATCTGCTATACTTTTCCAATATAAGTGTCCCCCACAATCACCTGCATGAAATTCTTCAAGAATTTTGTCAGCTTTTGATTTTAGTAAACAGTTCAGTAATATCCCACTTTGTTATTTCCAAAAAAGCACATGATCTAAAATACAATATCTCATTGCTTTAAGTTTAATGAATCTGGCTTTAGTTCTAGTTAATCCAGGAGGAGCTTGTAAGATTGTAAGTACAAAGATAGTATCTAAGTACCATGGTGAGTCTAGAAAGGCTTCATTGATCAATGGAGTTTCCATCTCTTCCTGGTTATCAACTTGAGCAATAAAATATATATCTAATGCATTGCAATTGGATTCAACCATTAATCTGGATAATCCTTGTCCTTTTATGAGCTTAGTTGGTTTAATCTCTATGTAATATTCTAGGATAGTGGAAATCCACTTTCCTCTTCTTCCATCAAGACCATCCTGAGTAAGAATGTCCTTTACTACAGAATTGGGGACATAGGCAATAATGTGGGAATAAAGAATGTAAACTCTAAAATCTTTTACGGCTTTAACCAAGGCTAAAGCTTGTTTCTCCATTATATTATATTTCAGAGGTGCATCTCTAAGGTTATAGGCTGTTCAAAACCTTGGTCATTTTTCTGCAGTAGAACTGCAGCTATGGTATGCTCTGAGGCAAATGAAAAAATTATAAAGTCTTTTTTGAAATCAGGACTGATTAAGACTGGTGTTTTAGTTAAAGCTTGTTTAATAGAGTCAAATTATTTCTTTGCTTCAAATTTCCATTTTAAAACCGAGTCCTTTTTAAGCATACTATTCAGTTCTTTGATGATTTCTACTGAGTTAGAAATAAATCTCCTTAAAAAATTAATTTGACCTAAAAATGCTTGTAACTCTTTGATATTTCTAGGTGGATGAATGTTCATAATGGCCTCTATTCTTGCAAGATCTATCCTAATACCTTCCTTTGAAATTATGTGTCCTAGTAATTTTCCTTCCTCTAGTCCAAAAAGAGTCTTTTTAGGATTTAAAGATATACCAAATTTTCTACATTTAATAAAAAATTGTCTCAAATGATCCAAGTGTTCATTATTTGACTTAGAAAAAAACAGTAATATCATCTAAATAAATAACCAAGAAGTGATGTATTTCCTTAGCAAAGGCTATGTCCATAGCCCTTTGAAAGGTAGCTCCAGCATTCATCAAACCAAAAGGCATTTTCACATACATGAAAGTGCCCCATGGAGTGGTAAAAGTAGTTTTAGCTTGGTCTTCCTTTTGAACAAGTATCTGGTTGTATCCTGAAAAGCCATCCAATAAAGAAATCCTGGAAGAACCAACTACCCTTTGTAAAATATGGTCCATTTTGGGTAAAGGGTAGATATCCTTCAAAGATACTTTGTTAAGATTCCTAAAGTCTACACATAATCTGATTTCACCTGTTTTATTTCTCGTAGGTACTAAGTTAGAAACCCAATTAGAATATCTGATTGGTGCAATGATTTGGGCATCATACATGCGTTTTACTTCTTTTTCAATCAAAGGTAATAAGACAGGATTAATCCTCCTCAATTTTTGTTTAAATGGTTTTTGGTCATATTTTATAGGAATCTTGTGTTGAATTATGTTTGTATCATAGGCTTTTAGATCTTCATAACTCCATGCAAAAACATCTTGATACTCCTTTAAAAGTTCAATGTAATTTTCTTTTTCTTGAGGGGGTAAAGATTTTGACAATTTGATCATTTGTGGCTTTAATTCTGTCCCAATGTTACATTCCTCAATGTTAGACCTTACTGGTTCCATTTTTGGCTTTTTAGGCACATCATTGGAATAAAAAAGGTCCTCCAAAGGAGTTAAACCCTTAGGCAAAAAGTTATCTCTTAGGCAAAAAATTATCTTTTAAATCTAACATCTCAATTTCATCTTCAATAATTTCCTCTATATCTACCTTCTCTAAGTTATCTATGCCAGATTGAGTAAATACAGTGGGTTCGTTAAATTTATGTACATCTATATTATTTTTTTCACAATTAAAATATAAATCTATATTACAATATGAATCTATATTACAATTTCGAAATTCTTCCTCATTATTCAAAAAATGGTAAATCTGTTCATCTTCAGAGAAAATCTGCCAGTATTTGACATTGTTTGGGACAATTGGTCTATATTTAACTTCAGCAGTATACCTATGTGTTGGTTGAAAAGGTAAGTTACATGTGCTAGCAAAGGTTGCTAGGCAATGTGCTAGGTATATTAGCAAGCTTACATTCCAATAAATCTTTACATAAATCAATTACTGCATCTCTATATCTGGCTAATCTAAGATTATGAACAAAATAATCTCCATTTACTTGCTTAATGATCAATTCCGAATCTCCCATGATTAAAATTCTTTTACCTCCTAATTTTCTGATGATTTGGAGGCCTAATATAAGTGCGTCATACTCTGCCATGTTATTAGTACATTTGAATTTGAGTCTAAAGGCATGTCCTTATGAATGACCTGTCTTAATGTTTGTAATCCATATTCCAGCTCCTGCTCCTGTTTTGTTCACTGAGCCATCAAAATCTAAGTGCCAAAGGGCTTGATGAAAAATATTGTCATTATTTGGTTTTGGCTTTATGTCAATCAGTTCTGTTTGGATTTCATTATTATCCGAGTTACATAAAATGAAGGAATCAAAATAAGTTGGTGTTGAATAAATGGGGTAATTTATGGATATTTTTGCACTGCTGACCATGAATTTCATTAAATTTTCCCTGTAAAGTTTCTTGGGCAGTCCAAATACTGATATAGTAGCATAGCTCATGTCTAATTGTAGAGATCCCTACAACTTTTCTCCCCATGAGCGAGAAAGAAGCATACCATATTTTGGTGGGATGTCAGCTACTACAATATCCATAACCATGCTCTTGCCAGGGTACTGAACCAAATTCACACATAAATATTTAATCAATCCTATGCACTTAACTTTGCTAGAATCAAAAGAGAACAAATATTTATAAGGCCTGGTTACTTCTAGATTAAGAGTTTCCATGATAGCTTTTGGCATTAAATTGTGGGAAGCTCCTGAATCTATCATAGCATTGTGTAAAATCTGATCATGAATAGTAAGACTGATATAGAAAGGAGGAACTTATCCATCTGAATGCTTACCATTTACATCAGGGCCAAAGATCAACTCTGGTTGATCATCATTCAAATTAATGACATCTTCACCATCATTCATATTCAGAGTCTTAGTAATTGCTGATTTATATAAGTCATTCTTTACCAATTTAGTTAAAGGAATTGGTATTTTTAACTTAGCTATTTCAGTCTGAATGTTGAATGAGGGTTGAGACTTACTAATCTGAAGTAATTCATCTTTTGTAACTGCTATCTGAGTGGGATTTTCTTGAATTTCAACTGATGTATTTTTATCTTTGATTGCTCTAATATTCTCAGTCACGAGTTTCTTGACTTTTGCTGTTTTTAATTCCTTTTTTAGGGACAGTTTGTGTGGCAACAAATGTTTTATCAGACTTTGAATTTTCAGTAGTTGTTTTTGTATTATCAGTTTTGGGATTTGCTGATTTAGAATCAACAAGACTCTTTTTAGGATCAGAAATTGTTGTTTTCACTGAATTTGAGGTTTTTTTAAGATTAGCTTTTGGCGCATCTTTAGAAGATTGTGCCACTTCATCAGTGATGTCAACAATTTTTGGATTTGACAATTTTTTAGGACTAGGAGGATTGGAATTTTGCTTGTTTTCCCTGGGGAGAATTTGCAAAACTTTTGTTTTTGGGGCTTCTACATTCTTTTTGGTTTGATTTTGGGAATTGTTTTTTGTAGAAGTTTCATTATTTTTCTTATTTCTAAGGTTATACTAACTGTGAATTTCATTAATAGCAAAGTCGTAACCTTGTTTATAGTCAAAGGATTTAGCAGATTCTACTTTTGGTTGTTGAAGCTCAAAGAGTTCTTGATCCTCCTGAGTGAGGAAAATCGTGTTGTTTTAATCTATCCCCATTATCATATTGATGTTATCCTCATCTTCATAATTATTTTGAGAACTCTCAACATAGTTATCTTGAAATGGGGGCCTAATGTTTTGGTCTGGAGCAGCTTCCTTAGCTTTTACAGGGTTATTATTTTTTCTGAAGTTGGGATTTCTGATTTGAGGTTGGTCATCCCATTGTGGTTTTCTTTCAATATTATCTAATCTATCAACCACCCTTTCTAAAGTTTTAGCAAATAAATCTAATTTAGCATCTGAATTTGATGTTTCTTCTTTGATTGTGACTCTCCTTTCATTCCTAACTCTGGCCTTTCTAGCTAAAATGCTAATTTCTACACTAACAACATTTAATTGCATTTGTTCTAATGTTTAAGCATCTCTTTCTCTCAATTTATATGCCATATATGTATCAAATCCATCAGAGAATTTGAGCAGAACAGAGTATGGTGTAGGTTTAAGAGATGCAGGAATGGCATTATAAATACTGTTATACCTAGTACAGTAATCTTGTACAGACTCATTAGGGGATATTTTTAAAGCATCAAACTTAGACAAAATTTGAAGGGTGTTATTTTTCTTTTCCCATTTATTTAAAAATATTCTATGAAATGCAGCTAAATCAGTTATACTACCAGCAGCTAAATTTTTAAACCATTTTTTTACTTCTCCTGTCAAACTTTGGGCAAATAACCTCATCTGGACATCCGAATCATAAATTTCATAAATTTCACAGTAGTTTGTCATTTTTATGACATGTTGTTGAGAAGTATATTGTGAAAGACCATCAAATAGTGCTACATTTTTTTGATAATCTTGAGGCATATCATGGAGATTTTGGGGTAAGACAAGGAGAGCATACCTAGCAGCCATGGCTTGAAGTTTTGCTGATCTGGGAGGTATAACAGTAATGATAGGAGTAGTGCTGGATATGGTAGCTAATGTGCTGAAAGATGTACTTGAAGAATTTGGAAAAGAGGCTGGTATATATATGGAACTGCTTGGAAATAAAGATGTAGTGCTGATAAAACTAGTGGATGCAGTGGATTGAGTGGATGAGGGGAATAATATTCTAGGCTACAAAGGCAACTTAGGAATAAATTTTTCTGTGGATGAACTTGCAGCGGGATCTAAAAATGAGGTGACAACATACAGAGTTGAATCTGCTGCTGGAATTATTGTTGTGTGCAATTGAGAAACTGGAGGCTTGATGTAATACAATAAATGGGCTAATTCAATGGCTTCATCAATGTCTTTAATCAATGTAACATTATTTTTTTCTATTTGACTTTAAGATTCAAATTTGTTTGATTTTATTCTTGCTGAAATAATTTTCTGTTTTGCATTAAAAAATGTAGTAAAAATATGATCTATTACAGTATCTTTCAAATCAGTTTTAGATTTATTTTTAAAAAATGATTGTTCAAACTTGAAATCAAAATCTATATCGGTTAAGCTCACTAACTCTTTGGGTAAAGGATTTGCTTTTATTATTGGTACTTCAGTCTCTAAATTGACAAGCTGTTTTTCTTTTTCCAATCTGTTCTGGGTTGTCTACTATATCTGCAGGGTTAGGATCCGGATTAGACCTGGTATAGTAGGTTTTCCTAGAAGCCAAAATGACTGTTTTGAATACCCACAACCTTCAAAACATAATCTTAAAGAAGAAAAGATAAATTAAAATATTCCTTCAAGATTAAATTCAAGACTGGAGATTGGTTAGTTCCCCAATATGTTATCACTCAGTAATTTCTCCAGGTTCAAGAGAAAAAGTCCGAGGTAACCACAAACCTACTTCAAACTCTAGGATATAGCCTTCCTAGGGTTAAGAGAGGGCTCTCTCTTTAAGATTTATCTTTTTTTAGATTTATAATATTAGGCTAATTATGATAGAACAATTGGTTTTGTTTTAAAGGTTTTGGTGGGTAAAAATCACTTAGGACTAAACTAGAGAGAGATCTACTTGTCCATTGGGCTATGGAGTCTAATTCTAAATAGCAGTACTAGAAGGCAAGGCCAAAAGGGTACAAATGTATTCAGGGCAAGGTAGATAACTCACATATATTTGGGGAAAGGTTTTTGATGAAATGGTATGATTGGGATAAAGGGAAATGAAGGATCCTTTGATTCGGAAAATGGAAGAAGGAGGAAGGGGTCAAACGGGAGTAGGAGAAATGAAGAATTCCTAACACTGGAAATCAACAGAAAAAATTTAAATGGTAACTTAGTTAAAAACAAGGAGAAAAAGGCTAGTCCTGTAGTAATATTCCTAGTTACACATTAAGATAGATCAAACACATAATGAATTGCATGAAACTCAGAAAAGAAACAATGACAAGAAGATATGTACTTCACTCTTCAACTTATCGCAAGAATCCTGAATTATGATGCCACTTTAGCTTTGTCCAGTCTGCTACTTTGAATTCAACACATGAGAGCCTCCAATGTATCAGCAAAAAGTCTATAGTAATCTTAGCAATTTTATTCCACCCTTAATACTTCTAATGCAGAAGTATTTATACAAAATATTGTTTACAAATATCCTAGAGAGATGTAGGAATATCTTTAGGAATTACAAAATATCTTTACAAAATAAGAGGGACAGTTGCTTAACAAATTAGCAAGTTGTCCTCTTATCCAAATATATAGAACAACTCTATCTAATCAAGGAGCTTTTATTGGCAAGCTGTCTTGCTTGCTGGCTACTTAGGAAATATCTTTGTTTGAGCTGCCTTCACTGATACTCTTTCTTCTGATACACTTTAACACTATTATTTTAACCCTGATACACTTTGACTGATATTTTTACTTTTTACTGCTGTAAAAAGAAGCCTTTATTCAGTAAAAAATCAGCTGACTGTCTTTTTGGTTTCACTTTTGTTGGATTGTTTCTCATGTAGTTCTCTTCACTGTTTTGCCTTTTCAATGCTACATTAAATCTGTAAAAGCCTGCCATTGCTCTGCATTTGGTATTTTCACATTTTTGAGCTTTCTAAAGTTTTCATCAGCATCTGTGTACTTGGAAAAATTAGGCTTAAAGAAAAAAAGATTCTTGATCTCATTTTGAAGAAAAAAAAAGTCTTCAATATATTGAAGAATGACCTTTCCTGTGGGTGAGCCCTGTGGCAGTGGCTTGTTGATTTGTTCTTTTGAAAAATCCCTTATCTTCTTGTCATAATATTTTTGGGCCATTAGTTTGTCATTTAAGACATGAATATCTGGAAGACCAGTTTGTCTCAGCATAGTGTATTTTGCTAAAAACTTGGTTATAGAAATATTCATTGCATCACACTTTTCCTCTAAATTGTTCATCAGATTTCTCTTTGTCAGAACCTTCTTGATCCATAAAATGGTCTCTATTCTATCCTGTACCTGTAATTCTTCTAACGCTGCTCTGTTTTTACTATTCAAGAAAGTGATGAGCTTCAAAGCTTGCGCTGGTTTATTTGCTAATTCTTCTTTTGTCTTTTGGATTTCCACTTGGGCTACTAGAAGTAAGTCTCTCTGTTCATAAATAATTTGAATTGAAGGCCATTTGAGATGCATGGCATCAATTATATTTTTCCAAAGGTAATTTATTATGTAAGAAATTTGTTCAGTGGAATTCAAGTGTTTTTGTAGGCTTTTGATTTTCTCTTCAAGTCTTTTGGCCCTTTGCTCATGATTTTTGGCATTGATTAATGTTGTTTTGTTGGAGGCTTCCAGATTTTGAATCATCCCTTTCAAACTATTAATCTCATTGGTTTTTAGTGACATTTCCTCCATAGCCTTTACTATCTGCCCTGCATCATTTGTGTGTTGTACCTGTGTTTTTGAAGAATTAGTGGCTGATGTTGTAGCGGAATGCACTGGCACTGCAGTTGCCAATGGCTCATTAGGTGCTAATTTTTCTCCCAATGTAGAGGCCATAGCTATGGTAATTACTGGTATGAATGCGGGAATAATTGGAGCTTTAGCTTCTTTGATAGTTTCTTTCTCTTTCACAAGTTGATCCAATTGTGTTTCCATTTTTTTTATTTGAGCAGTTAGTTTGAGAATCAACTGCGTCATGTCTTCTTTTTTTGTCTGTTCTTGAAAATTTCTTTAGTTTGAGGGTGCTCACTTTGAGGAAGCTTCAGCTGTTTCCTTAAAGCTGCAATGTCCTCATTTATATTTTTAATCAATATTTCTACTACTGGAACATTAGAAGGATCAACTCCCACCTGAAAAACTAAGTCTTCTAAGGCTTTAATCCTTAGATATTTAGCATACAAAGAGCAGTTGTCCAGTTTCATTTGATCCTGCATATTAATAATGGTATTCTGCAACTTAGTAGCACTCATAGCTTTTTTTACCACAGTAGAATATAACATCTTAGAGCTATTTCTGTGGAATTCTATTTGGTCTAGTTCATGCACATTTTCAGTATCTACTTCAAACTCAACCTTTTTGTAGTCTGCCATTGTCTTAGGTGTTGAAGTAGTTGGTTGCAGATATGACATGATCATTTTATTTTTGGAATAGTCAAAGGCTGTAAGTGGCCTGTTCTGATTCCCTGGCTTCTGTTTAAGAAACTGAGAGTAAATCTCACTTTTGATCTCTTCATTCTTTTGTTTGATTTTCTTGTACCTTTCTTTGATGTCTAGGTCTTTTTCCTCCACTGTGTGTGAGGAAGAAGCCTCCATGTTTTTCTGTCTTTCAATCATATGAGTATATTGTTCACTTGCTGTTTTATCTTTTTGTATGTCTGCAAGAGTCTCATTTACTATTACTATAGCCTCATCATTGTTTACCTCAGGCTCATCTATATCCTCAACATCAATTAATTTTTCTTTCCCTATGGAACTGAATTTGAGCCTTTTATTGTAAATCAACTTGAATTTAGTATCTGTGGTGGTCTCAGCTCAAGGCATAAAAGGTGTCTTTTTAACGCCTATTTATCTCCCATTAATTATCAATCCGGGAGTGAATTTTTATTTCAAGAGTGTACTCTGTCTGAGGCTGCAATTATCTAAGAGTAATGCTGTGAAGATGTAGTACAGAATTCTGAATACAAGAATAAAAAAATGCTTGTAAAGGAACATAATTACAAATGGAAATGCTCTGAAACTTGAATTAAATCAAACTGCAAAACATCGATCAAGGATGCAGTAGCAATAACTCTTTCCCTTAGAAATCGATGCAAGATAACCAATCTGGGGACTTGGGAGCAATAACCTCTATCCTCTATAGTTGGTGATCTTAAAACAATCGAAATGAAATCGAACTCGAAATACTTGCTGATAAAGATAAATGAAAGGAACTGCAAAGGCTAAAAAAGGAACAAAAACTTGTAACTCATACGCATACACAACAACTGTAACCGAATTATCTGCTAAAGTAAAGCTATGAATTAGAAATAAGCAAGAAATAGAAATGGAACAACAATATGAGCAACAATTCTAATTCTAACGCAATCAGGAAACTAATCTCAATACTCCAATCCTATCGACAGCCAAGACTATGAAACAGTTCATTGGAATGAATCATAAATCAATGGAACAACAACGCTTTATAAAAGATAGCAGGATGAATAAGATAGTAAATACAATCCCTGCTAAAATATAATAACAGTAAAATTCATTAACGTATACATCAAATCTGAATTCAATCCAAAAGCAATCAAATAAATCTATGATCGTAATGAATCTAAATGCAATTATCACACAACAGAAATAAAAGAATAGAAATACAAACAACGATCGCTCCACCAGGGCCGGGCCCTCAACCGCCGGTGAAAGCACCGCTGGGCTACTGCAGAGCTTGAGAAATGGAACGAGAACGCCTCTTTGTATTAATCAAACATGAATAGATTTTACATCAGTTGCTCTTTGCTCACAAGAGTTAAGGAATTAAAATGTTACAAAGAGAATTCAATAATCATCCATTGTTCTCCATCCTCCCCAATACACAATACATGCTCTCCTTTTATAATAAAAAAGAGGAGAAATTAAATATCAAATATGATCTCCCATAACAATATTGGATTTTTCCCAACAAATTGATCAACCAGAAAATACATTTCCAACAATCTTTCAACAAGAGCAAGGCGAATTTGGCTTTGCAGCTAAGATTTGGAGGACGGTCGCAACAACAAATCTGAGAAAATCGTGCTCAAATAACCCTGCATTTATCTCAATACAGGAAATTTTTTGGCAAACCATTCTATAAAAAAGTTAATTGGGCCCGTTCTGGACAAAACCCATGTTCCGGATTTTCCATATTATTCTTCATTTGCTCAGAATCTCAACCGCAAAACTGTCACTTCTTATTCCAGCGAATTTCTGAGTTGGAATATTTCATGATGATTTGGAGATCAAATCTGTAGTCTGGAAAATATCTTGGAGGCTAAAATGGTAAGTGATATTACAAAATATATTAATAAACCATCATTGATAAAATTATGCATAATAATCATCAATTTATTAAAAATAAAGGAGAAGAAATAATATTAATCCATAAGAGCATAAATCATTATAATATGGATTTATATAATAAATTATATTAAATGACATGATAAAGAAGAGTAAAAATGGATGAAATAAGTGTTAAAAAGTGGTCGTTTCACGGCCCAACATATAGGTTCCCTCATCTCTGCCTCTTTTTGTAGAGGTTTTAGTCTGCTTTGCAACTACCATAGTTTATGTAACATCCATCTTTTCTGCTGGCTCTGCATTTACTGTTGTATATTTCAATGTATTATCTGCCCATTCTGTTTGATTTGAAAATTTTTCAATTTCTAGCTTGGGCTCATGTATGAAAGGAGGAAGTTTTTAGTTGACCCTTATATTTCTGAGAATGCCTTGAGGGTCATAGTTCCAAGGGAAGCTTTCCTGAAATTTTAACTTTGATAATATTTTCGCTATTTCCTTTTCAACATTTCTATTATTTACAATAAAAGGACCAATATGATTTTTCAACTTGAACTAAGTTTTCTTTTTAGAAGCCATGAAATTAATGGAATCAGAGTTTAAAACATGTCTTAAGTATTCTAATGCAAAAATGGTAATGCTCAAATACTTAGGCAATTTGTAAGGCAGTAGATTTGATCCAAAAATCCTCAATTATGTGTGATTTTCATACAAATACCAGTCTCCCATATTGCACTGTTCTGATAACTGCAATATTCTCTTCATGTCCTCACTTATCCTAAGCTTCTCTACTTTATATAATATACTCATTGCTGGTTGGAGGAACAAATCTAAAAAGTTTGTAAAACTAAAATCACTGCTTTCTTTCCTCAGTAAGGTGGTCTAGAAGGTAATGGATAGAGGCTGGCCCTTTAAGTCCATTTTTTGAAATGCAATTGGAAACTTGTCAGCTTGGAAAAACAAGAACAAGTGAAATAAATATGATGAATATCTAAACACCCCTTTAGTGGGCAGTTTGGTCAATTGATGGTGGATACTATCAGCTATAAATCTGGCATAGTCAAATATCATAGCAGGAGGTTGACCAGGAGATAAAGTAGATAAAAAACCAAGGATGGATTCATTAGTGAATTCATTTGTGCAGTATCCTAATATGAAAGAAATCATTGATATCACATGTCTGTACCCTTCAAGAAATTTGGAAGTGGAGTAAGGAGGATTTAGCTTTGGAATGTCCACATGAGATGGCATAAAGTTCTGATAAACCATAAATCTCTTAGGAAAATCTAATCCTAAATTCAACTGAGTCAATGATTCTATGCATAGAGGGACTGCCTTGGTATCGAATTGTAATTGTAACATCTCATTGATAGATTCTGCAGTAATAGAAAATAGAATCTCCTTATCAACATTAACAATTGCTCTCTGATCTGGTACATAGTGTTTTTGACATAATCTTACAAGGTCTTGGCTAGGGTGTGTTACAAGAACCTTCATTTCCTTTTATCCCGATCATACCATTTCATAAAAAACCTTTTCCCAAATCTCTGAGGGTTATCGACCTTGCCCTGACTACATTTGCACCCTTTTGGCCTTGTCTTCTAGTACTTCTATCTAGACTTAGACTCCATAGCCCAATGGACTAGTAGATATCTCTCTAGTTTAATCCAAAGTGATTTTTACCCACCAAAAATCTTAAAACAAAAACCAAATTGTTCTATCATAACTAGCCTAAAACATAAATAAAAAACAAAGATAAATCTTAAAGAGAGAGCCCTCTCTGAACTATAGGAAGGCTAGATCCTATTGTTCCAAGTAGGTTTATGGTTACCCCTAGTCTTCTTTGACTAAAAACTCAAATCCCACAACTAAAGAAATTACTAGGGTGATAACAGAGACAACCATTTGAGAATCAGACTGATGCTAGTGATTATGCCATGGGAGCGGTCCTCTTTCAACATGGTAAGCCTATACGTTTTCATTCAGAAACTTTTAATGGTGCAATGATTAATTATCCTACATTTGGCAAGGAGTTGTATGCATTGGTGAAAAGTGTGAAAAAGTGGAAACACTACTTGATGGGTAAGTAAACAATCATTCACATTGATCATCAACCATTGCAATACTTGCAATCACAAACAATCAAGGCACTTTCGATGCATGGGTTTTATTCAAAAATTCCACTTGGTGATAAGGTATAAGAAAGGTGTCTACAATAAAGTTGTTGACATGCTTTCTAGGCCTATTGTTAGTGCTGGTACTATTCTTAAGCATAACTCTATTTTGCATGAGAGCTATGTTGAACAATATGCTTTAGATAATGATTTTCAAGATGTATATGCAACTTTAAGTCAAGGGAACCAAGTAGAGGAATTGGAATATCACATGCATGATAATTTGTTGTACCATATTGGTAATATTCGTATTCCACAGGGAGAAAGAGTCAACATTATAAGAAAGGCACACACTTCTCTTATTGCTAGTAATTTCTGTGTAAGTAAGACAATGGAACATCTAAAAAGGTATTTTTATTGGCATCGTATGCTTGAAAGTGTGTCACGTTTTATTAGAGGTTTTTCATTATGTGCTGTCAATAGGCCTAGCAATAGAAAGTTAGGATTGTACACTACACTTCCAATACCTTCTCGTTTATGGGAGAGTGTCTATATGGATTTTGTTGTAGGTCTTCCTATGTCAAAGAGGATGTAGAAATTATACAATATGCTTGTATATATTGGATTCACCCAATCTAAAAATATGCTAAAGTTAAATACTGAATCGCTCCTACAAATATTTGCGGAATTAAAAACACAATCGCCAATTACAATATCATGAAGAAATATCAATCACACACAACGCAAATAATTTCCCGGGGAAATATTGCATGTAAAAACCCCACTATCTTCTATTGTATATTATATCATGGATCATGAAACAATTACACACAAAAATCCAATCGCAAAAGCTCTTAGTACATCAGCTAATTGTCTCACACTATCATACAAAAATTGGCAAATCACTTGCTCAATTTACTGTCTCCAGACCACCTACCTCCACTGTGCAATCCATGCTAATAGAAATCATTGAATGAATCCAATCTTGCCTGCCTTGAATGTGAAATCTTCATGGGAACATCCAATGTGTGTGTGGTTGCATGTGTGCAACCGGATAATGTCATAATTGATAGTAAACTTCCCTTTCAACTAGAACTCAATTGGGTCTCCACTGGATCTGACATGCATGCAATTAATAATAGTAAATCTTCAGTTGAATGTGAGATCACTGATTGTGAATTAATTAATAAATAATTCACTTGATCTCTCACTAGTGTATCTTTAGCTACAACTAGCACAACCGAGTTTAACTCACTTAACTGAGTTAAACTACTTTACAACTTGCACAACTACACTTCCAACTCTGTTACAACTCGAATCACTCAGTTACAACTCAAGTCAACTTGCATGTCCCACCAACCAACCACTCAACTCGAAATTCACTTAGCTAACCGATTTTTCACTTCAGTTAACTATTTCCTAGTGTTCATTGAGAATAGATTATAGTTTATTGTCCATCTAAATTAAGGGATAATAAATATATACATGCATCTATAAATATACATGCATTCTATAAAAAATATTATGCACATACATCTATAAATATACATACACCTAAAAATAGCATGAGGCCCCATCCTAGTGTAGGTTCTTAATTTTCACTAGGATCTTCATGTTGAATCTCAACACTCCCTCTCAACAAGAAATGGATTATCCTTCACCTTGGTCCTGTCTCTATGGTATTGGAATTTGCTCCTGGTGAGAGCCTTCATCAAAATATTTGCATCCTGATCTTCTATGGGAATGTGCTGAAGCAACATGATTCTCCTTTGAAAAAAATATATTAGATGATGGTACCAGATATCTATATGCTTGGATCTATCATGAAACACAAGATTAATCGAGAGTTTAATGCAACTCTGATTATCAAAATGAATCACTGTCAGATCCATATGAGAACCAAAAAAACCAACTAAGATCTTTCTCATCCAGATAGCCTCACAAGCAGCTTGACTCACTGCCATGTATTTTTCTTCCGCTGAACTAAGTGCCACAGATATCTGCTTCCTACTGTACCAAGAAACAACTGTAGATCCAATGCTAAAGATCCCCCCTGATGTGGTCTTTCTGTCTATTGGACTTCCAGCCCAATCTGCATCCATGAAGCCATGCAACTTAACTCCATCTGTCTGTTTGTACCATAAAACATACTCTGATATGCCCCTCAGGTATCTCAGGACATGCTTCCCTACCTTCTAAAAGAGCTTGGTAGGCTTAAGCATAGCTTGGATCAACTGGTTAACTACATAGAAAATGTCCGATCTCGTGTTCACTAGATACATTAGCGAACCCACTAACTCTTGATAGAAAGTAGCATCCTCTTTCCTCCAATTTCCTGGAAGAGGAGTATCCATGGGTTTGCAGCCCTCCATGTTAAACTTACCCAATATCTCCTTTGCATACTTGCCTTGAGACACAAAATTTCACCATCTCGATGCCATGTTTCAAATCCAAGGAAATAATGAAGGAGGCCCAAATCCTTCATTTCGAACTCCCTTGCAAGATCCTCCTTGCATGAGTGTATCATATGATCATCACCAACCAATATTAAATCATAAACATAAATAAAAATGATTAAAATCTTACCCTCCACCACAATTTGGTACAAGTTTTCATTTTCTTCACTTTTGGTGAAGCCTAGTCCGGTGGAATAGCTGTCTATCCGAGTGTACCAAGCACAAGGTGCTTGATTCAACCCATACAATGCTATTTTGAGTCGGCACACATGCGACTCACTGTTTAAGTTCTCGAAACCTTCAAGATGATCTATGTACACCTCTTCCTCAATGATCCCATTGAGAAACACAATTTTCACATCCATTTGATGAATGCACCAGCCCATCTGCGTTGAGAGAGCAAGGATGGATCTTATGGAAGAATACCTTGTGACATGTGCAAAGGTCTCCTCATAATCTATCCCCTCGATCTGTGAGAAGCTCCTAGCCACAAATCTGGCCTTTTATTTCTCCACACTCCCATTAGCAGCTTGCTTTACCGTGTAGATCCATCTCGAACCTACCAATGATTTATCAACCGGCCTTGGAACAATTTCCCAAGCACTGTTTTTGACAATGGAGTCATACTCCTCCACCATTGCATCAACCCAAGTGGGTTCCTGCACTGCTTCTTAAAAGGAAGATGGTTCAGTCACAATACATTTTCTCATGAGAGCCATGTATCTAGTAGATCGGCCAGGAGACTGTCTATGTTTGTGCTGTGAAGTAGGGGATCCTACATTCTCTGCAACATCAAGTCTCAACCTATTAGCTTCTATGGTGCGCTTTCTGCCATTTCAGATGGATGGCTTTGCATGAGTGGCTTCCTCCACTCCATGAACCTCCTACTGTGGCTGATACACATCTAGAGACTCATCTTTGGGAACCAATAGTTCCTCCTCCGCATGCAAGCCCATCTCCCTCTCAAGCAACAACCGCATAGCTTTCCCCTCATCAAATTTTATATCCCATTGCACAAAAATCATTTTTTTGTTTGGAAAATACACACGATAATTATGGGGTGTTTCTATGTACCCCACAAAAATCCCAACTTCAGTATTCGACTCTAGCTTCTTCCTGGCATCCTTGGTCACATGCACATAAACAGATGAGCCAAAAATATTAAAGTGTGAAACATCTGATTTCTTACCAGTGAAAGCTTCTTCAGGTGTGCTCATGCCAAGTACTCTATGAGGACAACGGTTCTACACATAAACCGCAGTGTTGCATTCTTCCACCCACAAATGCATTGGTAGGCCTTGATCATGCAACATCGCTTGTGCTGCACCCATGATCGTTCTGTTCTTCCTCTCCCTGACCCCATTCTACTGTGGGTTATGAGGCACTATGAGTTCTCTTCGAATTCCTTCTTTGCTACAGAAGTTCTTGAATTTTTTAGAGATATATTCTCCACTATTATCACTCCTAAGAGCCTTCACTTGCTTCCTTAACTCTTTCTCCACCAATGCCTTAAACTCACAGAACTTGGAGAATGTTTGATCTTTCTTCTACATGAAGAAGATCCAACATTTACGAGAAAAGTCATCAACAAATATTAAATAGTACTTATGTTTTGCTGTTGAAGCAATCAAGAATGGTCCACACACGTCTGTGTGAACTCTCTCAAGGATCCCCAAAGCATGGTTCTCCTTCTCATGAAAGGTGGAATTTACATACTTCCCCATGGTGAAACCCTTGTACTGATCTAACTGAGCAAGTGCTCCCATTAGAAGTCCAGTGGATATTTGTTGCATGACTTTCAAGGCTCCATGATGAAGATGGCCCAATATCCTGTGCCATAATTCACCCTCATCCTGGCTCACCACTTTTTCTGCCTTGCCCATCATGGTAGCACATCCATATACCTCCAAATTGTAGAGATTCTTAACTCGAATCCCTATCCTCTTGGCTTGACCCATTGTTTTATGTAATAGGAAATATTTTCCATCACTAAAAACACCGTCATAGCCTCTGACCTCCAACATTGCGACTGAGACCAAATTTTTCTTCAGACCTGGTACATGCATAACATATTTTAATTGAAATGGTTTACCTGACTCCCTCTGAAAGGTAATGGTACCAATCCTGGTACCACTGTACCATCCATCATCGCCCATCTCAATATGCATCTAGAGATCTTTCTCCTCTAAGTCACTAAAAATTTCCTTATCTCTCGTCATGTGAAAGGAAGCGCCACTATCCAAATACCACACCAATCCCAATGCACTTGACACCATGCATGCAATCAAGGATAAGTCAAGCTCAAATTGTGAGGCAAGGGCCTCACTAGCTGCAGCTCTAGCAACCTTCTTGTTCTTCTTCTTCTTTTGTGGACAGTTGTAGCAAAATGCCCATGTTCGTGATAGTGAAAACACTTCACCTTGGACATGTCCTGCTTCTTGCATTATACTAAGAATTAGAATGTAATTTCTTCCCCTTTCCTTTTTTTTCCTTTGTAGCCAAAGAAAAATCCTCTTAATCATCATGCTTTGATGAAGAGCCATATTTGGTGTTCCGCCTGAACTCCTCCTACACTCGATCTGCCCATAGTCGTTCCAAATCTGACAATTTTTCCCGTCCGTTGACAGAGTCTTCATAACTCTGCCAACTATTAGGAAGTCCTAGGAGAGCCAAACTCACCAAATCATCATCAACGACTATTATTCCCACACTCCCAAGTTCATCTCAACATTGGAAAAACTTTGTGAGATACTTTGGAATGGTGTCACCCTTTTCCATCTTGATCTTCCTGAGTTTATCTTTAAGCGCCAATTTCATATGAACTCTACTGCTTTGGAATATATTTGTCAAAGCCTTCCACATAGAATATGGTGTGGCTTTCCCATGGAAGCTTGAGAAAATGTGGTCTCGTACTCCCTCCAATAGGATCCTCCTCGCCTTTGCCACTTTCTTTTTCCATGCATCAAGATTGGCATAATCTATAGCATCTGGCTTAGGAACATCTTTTTCAATGAATTCCTTCAAGCCATTGTCTTTGAGTATCGCCTCCATCCTGTACTTCTAAGAAATGTAGTTTGAGCTGCCCTCGAGTGCATACTCTAACCTCAAGCCATTGAAAGTCATTTCGATCTTGAATTAGCTATATCACCAAGAAATTATTTCTGCAAATTCGAATTATATCCACCAACAAAATCAGCTCCTGCTTCACTTCTGCAATTTCCTGTGCTCTGATACCATGTAGAAATTATACACTATGCTTGTATATCTTGGATTCACCCGATCTAACAATATGTTAAAGTTAAATACTGAATCGCTTCTACAAATATTTATGGAATTAAAAACAAAATCGCCAATACCAATATCATGAAGAAAGATCAATTGCACACAACAAAGATAATTTCTTGGGGAAAGCTTACAGCTAAAAAACCCACTATATTGTATTGTATATTATATCATGGATCATGAAACAATTACATATAAAAAAACTCAAATAAGAAGAGATCTCAGTACATCAAATAATTGTCTCACATTTTCATACAAAAATTGGCAAATCACTTGCTCGATTTACTGTCTCCAGATAGCCTGCCTCCACTGCGCAATCCTCATGGACACATCCAATGTGTGTGTGGTTGCATGTGTGCAACTAGATAATGTCACAACTGATATTCAACTTCCCTTTCACCTAGAACTCAATTGGGTATCCACTGGGTCTGACATGCATGAAATTAATAATAGTAAATCTTCAGTTGCATGTGAGACCACTGATTGTGAATTAATTAATAATTAATTCACTTGATATCTCACTAGTGTATCTTCAGTTACAACAAGCACAACTGAGTTTAACTACTTTACAACTTGCACAACTACACTTCCAACTCTGTTACAACTCGAATCACTCAGTTACAACTCAACTCAACCTGCATGTCCCACCAACCAACCACTCAACTCGAAATTCACTTAGCTAACTAATTTGGCACTTCAATTAACTATTTTCATGTATTCATTGAGAATAGATTATATTTTACTGTCCATCTAAATTAAGGTATAATAAAAATAGACATGCATCTATAAATAGACATGTGTTGGCTTCAAGGGTCCTGACCCAAGTTCAAAGTTAAGGTTTGCTAACAAACCCCTATACTATTTGCCCTTGCGGCAATGACCTAATTTTGCAGGCCAAGGTCTCACCTGAAGTAGTATGGGTGGGTGCTGGAACCATGCTTCTGCACCCTGAGAAAGAGTAGGTAATTGAGGCAAAGCTTGTTGATTTCTATCAGGTTCGCAAAGAAAACAATCCTATTATCAAGATTTTAATAGTATAATCAACATGTAACCATAGCAGAACTACTTATCATTAACAAATCTGATCAACACATTCGCATCCACGTGCGTATCAGCAATTATCACCACATAACATTATAATCGAAACTAAATCATATATCGCAGGTACATTCGTAGCTTATTCAAATAACACAAAGGCACTTTAGTAATAAACACAACCAGTTCAGATATCAACAAGATACTTCAGTAGATTCCACATTCATTAATATCCAAAAACCCAATTACAAACCTAGTTACCGCCTGCACACATAGCCAGCGGGGTCCAGACACAACAAGACTGAGGATCTCCATGCACATAGCCAGCAGGAGTCCTTACCCAAAACAACCCAAAACAAATCTC
The DNA here is from genome assembly GCA_034641835.2 of Pinus albicaulis. NCBI lineage: Eukaryota > Viridiplantae > Streptophyta > Pinopsida > Pinales > Pinaceae > Pinus > Pinus albicaulis. The sequence goes on along the minus strand of CM076578.1, from coordinate 1,008,690,985 downwards.
AATAGTTCGTACGTAGAATCAATCTTACTTACTTCTTCTTTTCTAGACCCAATTATCTATCCATTTATACCATTGTAGCCTTTGCTATCCTATGGTCCACAAACCGTGGTTTGCGGACTCTAGGTCTACCCTTTGACCCACCCCAAAGCCCCTATGCAAGACCAATTACTACAAAATTATATAAAAAACGCAGCTTAGGGAACCTCATTCCAATAGGCCCCCAACACAATCTTGTGACTCATCCCGAGTCACAGCGGCCGTGGGGTCTGCATCTTCACGTGAAGATGCTTGAATGCATCAACCAGAGGGGGTATCACTCCTTCACTTTGTGCAACAACATTTTGTGCAATGTCTACCAAATTTTGCGAAGTTGGGCCTTCAATGGTAGCACTGACACTTTCCAGGGTCTGATTTTGCAACATCGACGTCCTAATAGAGCTTGAGGGATTCATTAGCCCACGGCTTGAGGTGGTCACTCAAAACCTTATTTTTATGGCAGAGCTCTTCTAGATAATCTTTGAGTGCATGGATGGTACACAGTTGTGCTAGGCATTGAGCTGGGATAAGAGTGGTCATTGCAGCTTCTAGTTCTTCGAATTATTCTTCCTTTTGGTGCAGTTGTTGAGTAAATTCACGCAAGAGAGGGTCACAATGCACCTTAGACCACAACTGCATAGCTATCTCGAGAAATTCTGCACCTTGAGCGATCTAAGCTGTAATGGTATTAGTGGCCTCGGTGACCAGCGCATCTCATTGGGCTCGTACCTCAGGTGGAGTTTCCGGCTGCAATTTGGCCTACAATGCAGCAATCTGCTTCTCCATCTCTATCTTGACATTTTGAATCTCGGTCCTAGAAGCCTTCAGGGCTGCAAAAAGTCCCTTAATCTTGGCCTGGGGGGTACCAGAGGCTGGGATATCTTTAGTCACATATGTGGATAGCCTGCTGATTAGATTTTCCAACTCAGTATGTTGTGCGACGACAAGGGTGCACGCAGCCTGCGCTAGGGACACCTTGGCAGTTTTCCAATGATTGTCTGCTCGGCTGTACTGAGCTGCTGATGCACCTGGCGGTCTCTGTGCTAGATCTCCTTAAAGAGGGATGTATGGAGGACCTACAGCGGTTCATGTGAAAGCCGTGCCAAATCCAAATGTAGTTCTACGCAGGCCTGTACTTGCGCACACAAGGTAGCTGGACTGAGGGTGAGTGCTGCGCCTGGCAGGGGGCAAAGATGACTCTTAGTCATGATGGTCAGTTCAGTGCTGGTTGTTGGGTCCAGTCTTGCTTGAATCATGCTCATTTGCAAAGTATTGGCCTTGAGATGTAGAGCTTGGATTTCATACTGTAACACGGTGACCGCGACCTTCGGCTGCTCTTCCAACACAATCCATCTGTCTTCAGAGGCGAGGGTGACTGCATCTGTGATTTTCTTCAAGTATTCCTCTATCAAAGTAACTTCGGTTTCCTTAACGAGCCTCGTAGCCCGTCGCTTCTTTTGCTGGCCATTGAGAGGGTCGGTAGTCCGTTTCGTACCCCGCAGGGAATCAACACCCTACACATTCGGACCCTCTATGTCCATGTCCTGCTATGATTCCTGTTCCCTGCCCTGCGCTAATTCCTTTGTCTTGGTGGAGCCCTCGAGGCCACATCCTTCTTTATTCTTGGTGGGATCAGGTGGGGTGATCTTCAGGGCTGTGCTGGTACCAGCAGTGTTAGCCTCACCTGAATTGAATCCCAATTGTCAGTGTGGTGGCCAAGTGGCAATGAGCCGGTCGACTCCCTCATCGGCGACCATGTAAGGCAGCAAAACCCAAGATGGATCCTTACGGCCCTAGATCTGCACATTGTGCATCGTGACCTGGAATACTGTGATGCTCTTGTACTTATCGTATATCGTTGACGACAAGCATGGTTGGGAGTGAATGGATGTTGTGAGCCCGCTCTGAAATAAGACCCAAAAGGCCTTGTTATCCTCAATGCACTGCTCATCCTTCGAATCCCACAAATTTACGTATTGCGCCCCCTTGCACATGTCTGGCTCGAGCTTAAGGAGGATTGAGTCTTCAGGTGCTTCCCATGTGACCAACGAAATTAGGAGCAACAACCAAGAATAGCATAATGCCCTTCCATGATCCTTGGCCTCGCGCATGTTCTCCAAAAAATTGTTGCAGAGGAATTGGGACCAGTTGAAGCAGACCCCCTTTTTGCAGTGGCCAGCCAACTGAATTACAGAAGCGAGGACTATCATGGCCTAGCACTTATGCATCATCTTACAAGCTAGCAGCAGGGTACCCATGCGCACTCCTGGGTCAACGATGGTGTTGATTAGGAATCCCCTAGTATTTCACTTGACATGGTAGTCCTCTCGCACCTTATCGGCGATCTGTTGCTCATAATTCTTACCGATGCACTCAATGGGATTCAGCCCTTCCATGGGGAGACCAGTAATGCAGTGAATGAGGGAAACATCAATGAGAATGCGGTTGTTGAGTCTCAAATCTGCATCTTTCCTATACACTTTTCTAGACCTTTTTCATTCACCTGAACCTTCTAAGTCGTAAATATCATTGCATATTAATTGTAAAAGAGCATCTAAAATGGTTTTTAACTATGTTTTGTGTCTGCTGTTTGATTTAGATTTTTTCTCATTTAGCTGCGGAATCTTGCCACTTTCCGCAGCTGCTGCAACTTTCCGCAACCATTTTGTGAAAGTCTATGTTACAGGTGTCTTCAGGCAATTCGAGCCACATGGGCAAGTCAGAAATGATGTGGACATGGATCGTGTCCTATTGGCTCGGGAAAATTCACCTAAGGAGGTTGTGGTCAAAGGTGGCCAAGTGGAAGTCAACCGTAGAGTCCCACGGTGACAGGACTATGTTTCTCATCACGTGAAGATTTGTATGACCGTTTCTAATTTACGGGAGAAACATCAACACCTGTACACGGCTCCATAAGCCGAATCCAACATCCACTCTTCATAGATTTACTCCTCACCGCGGCCATGATGCTGGATCTCTGGACGTGATGGTTCACATGTCTCTATCAGCACAAACTTTAGGGAATTAGTTATATCACCTTTGTTATAAATAACGCGTTTTCATACGCATAATAGTTAGCCTCCATATAGCTCTGTAATGTAATTGCGTTGCCACTGTGCTGTAATATCATTTCTCTGTTATGACTGCATTTTAATATATAAGAAGACTCTATTTCCAAGCGTAATTCGTATTTGAAGGCTGTTGCCCGAGGCTGGTGCAGAGGGCCCCTGCACACGCTGAGGTTTTGTGCATTATTGTATAGTTTCTTGTTTTATTTCTTTAAGTTCATTGTGCCATAAGTCATTCACGTGTTTATACATTGCATCTTTCATGGTATTTATGCTTCATCTCTGTTCATAATCTTTCATGCTTTACATTTTACTTCTGTCCATAATCTTTCATGTTTTATGTTGTTGTTAACTGATCAGTGTTCTTGTTTCAGATTAAAATAGGTAGCCCGGGCACTTGCACATATTTTTATAATGACTAATGACATGGAATCAATATTGTCCTTCTGCTAATTTACTTTTCTTATTTTTTGTTTAATTCCAGCACTGTTTGTTTATTTCAGTCTTGCACATTTGCTTCAGTAGTTAGATTTAGATATATTAAATTGCTCATGTCATTTTCAGTTACCTCCGAAAACCATAGCTGGACTAATGGTGAGGGATTGAAGTATGAGTGTGTAGTTTGATATTAGTTTACTTTATGCAAGTTAGAAATATTAAATTGCTCATGTCATTTTCAGTTACCTCCGAAAGCCATAGCTGGACTAATGGTGAGGGATTGAAGTATGAGTGTGTAGTTTGATATTAGTTTCTTTTTCTGCAAACTAGATATCAGGTTGCTCAAGTTGTTTATGGTTACCTCCGAAAGCCATAGCTGGACTAATGGCGAGGGATCGGAATATAAGTTGATGTAATTTGATTTAGATTTACTTTGTTGCAATTCTTGGATTTCTTTAAGCATAGTTTCTTTTGTATTTGGACAGCAGCAAGGATAATGAGTTTCATGATCAGTAGTTCACTGTTTGTTTGATTAGAATAGTGATGCAATTTCATTTTCTTTGAAGAGTTAATTTTGTCATTGTGTGTTTTAAAATTCTTTTGAAGTTTGGAAAATCATTAGAAGGACATCATTGTCTTGAATATTTGTCTCCATACTTGTCTTTTAGAATTTCATAAAAATCCAAAAACGACAAAAAGTAAGAGATAGGTTATCTTGCACATATAGTGCACCACACTTCATCAGATTACGCATCCCGGATTGATAAATTAATGTAGCAATTTAGGACACACTAAATTGACCAAACATCGGTCTCGGATCCATAAGCTATTGTCATGGACCAGGGCTAACAGTTGTCGCACAATTCGGTCGGTTATACTATATCGGCCAAAATGAGGCATTCAGACCAAGTTTAATAAATTAGATTTTTCTAGCACGCATGCTCACGACATTGGGATGACCCTTAGCATGTCATCTTCCAATATTCTTTCGAGGTACAACTCAGGTGCCAATTCTGGGAAGGCCTCCAGGTTGGCCAAGTCGAGGTCATCGAACTTAATTGAGGCAATCTTGCCATGCGCTTCTCCAATTATGGGGAATTCACCTGGAATTAGTGGCATCTGTAGATAGGCACACATTCCTTCAAGATTCTTAGGCGTGCACATCGAGGGCTAGTGAGGCCGAACATAGGGCGACAACCAAGTGATTGGTTCAGCAATTCGGGCCTCTTCCTGAGTAGACAGAGATCACTTTGTCGGGTTAGGAAAGCGTGCTTGGGGCACCGTTCAGGGGAATTTCAAATTTCGAGGGGAGGTGCATGGCTTCCCTCCAACCAATTTCGCAGCCCTCCCCTGCCCTTGCTCCCGGCCTTTCCCCTTACCCTTCTTTTTCTCCACCTTCTTCCCCTTGGATGGCATGGACACAACCTCTTCAACTTCAGGGGTGACTTCTAATACTTCATCACTAGAGGCCATTGTCTGCGACGATTAGGTGGGATTGGTTGCGATCATTCTCGCTCAGAATACAAACTCAAGATTGCTACTATCAGAGGGGGTAGCCCGCTGAGACATTAACAAAGCACAATACTTATGGAAATTTGCAAGACACTAGATTTTTAGAATGCACGGAAACCACTTCTAATCTACCCTATGGATTTTATAGCTTTGGATAGTAACCAATGGTTGGATGAGGCTTATCTGAAACTTACCATCAAGGAAATGGTAAAAAATCTCTAGAAATTGCCGCATTAATTGTTGCCTACCAGCTCCTTCCAACGGTAAAATTTGATTTTTACCTAGTTTTACTGTTCCAGTGGCTAGTTTTCAAGCTGTGGATTACTCCTGCGCTCCCAGGGCACCTCCCCCAGCTTCCAGACCTGCGATCAACCCCTGTTCTCCCAGGCACCTCCATGGGCTTCTAGCCTTGCGGGCGATCCCTGCACATATAGCAGGCCTGTCTACGTTTTTCCTTCTGCCTGTGCGTATTCCGCCCAATATAGCTACGCCGACCATATAGTCATTTGATCTAGTACAATTTGAGCCTGCTACCATTAACATATCCTGGTACAATGTCACCGCACAGTGTAGCTAACCGGACAACTCCTTCGTCAATGATTTCCTTTACCATATAGGGGCCTAGCCAGTGCTGATTGAACTTCCCCGGGTGTTTCGCAAACTAGATATCATATAGCAGGACCAATTCTCCCTCCGAAAAGATCTTTTGCTGAATATGTATATCATGCCATGCTTTTTCCCAGGCCTTCTAAACTTGCTGATTAATGTTAGCAATGAATCGATCTTCCTCCAAGGAAATTAGCTGCGCTAAGCATTCCTCCATGATATCAGGCTCTGCCATGTTTGTAAAGGCTGCGATGCGTAGGCTAGGAATAATATATTCCATGGGAATAATGGCCTCCTTCCCTTAAACCATTCGAAATGGTGTTTTCCTAGTCAATTTATTGCATGGTGTCTGATAGGCCCATAGGACTGATGGGATGCACACATCCCAATCGCTTCGATCGACATTGCAGATCTTGGTCAACGCCTGTTCCAGAATTTTATTAAAAGCTTCCACGGTTCCATTTTCCTGAGGGTGATATGGGGTACTCTTTTCATGATGGATCCAAAATTCTTCAGGCTAAGCCTGTATTGTTTCATTAACAAAATGCGTACCTCTATCGCTCATCAAGATCTTCAGACATCCATACCTGGTTAGAATATGTTCAAAAAGAAAGTGCACAATAGTGTCCGTAGTACAATCCTTCACGGCTTGCACTTCGGCCCATCTGGTTACATAATCAGTTGCAGTGATGATGTAGCGGGCACATGTCTTCTTCCCTTGTGGGTTGATGGGCCCCATAAAGTCTATGGCCTATTTTTCAAACGCTTGCAGGGACATTTGTGGTTGCAAGGGAATTTCATCTAAGTGCAGCAGTCTTCCTGTCCTTTGGCATGTGTTGCAGGCTTTGCAAAAGTCATGAGAGTCACTATGCAGTGTTGGCCACCATAGCCCAGCTCTTAAGATCTTCTGCACCATCACTTTCCCTGCATAGTGATCTCCTGCTACGCTACCGTGAGCCTCTGCTAAGATGGCTTGTCTTTCATCCTCTAGAATGTATCTTCGCAATACCTCATCAGCTCCCAGCTTATACAAGTGGCCTGCTATGATGGTAAAGTCTGTGGTGCGGGTTACTAAATATTTTTTCTATTGTACCAAATATTATAAGGTGGCATCCCCATAGTTAGGAAGTGAATGATATCGGCGAAGTGCACATCAACCACCTTAATAGAAAATAGCTTCGCATCGGGAAATCCTTCTTCTAGGTTGGTTGGTTCTTCACCACTCTCGATTCAGGACAAATGGTCCGGCCCAGCATTTAGTTTCCCTAGCTTCACGATGATCTAAAAATCATATTTTGGAATAGAAATAGCTATTGGAAAATATTCCCCCCCAACACAGGATTATTCACTAGGTACTTCAAATATGAGTGATCCGTGAACATCTTGAAGCACCCTCCCAACATATAATTTCGGTATTTCTGCAGGGCATATACCATGGCCAGCCCCTTGCGCTCAGTGGTGGAGTAGTTACACTCCATGCTAGAGAGTTTTATACTAGAAAATGCAATCCTGTGGTCAATGTCTCCTTCCTCGGGCTGCGTAAGGACAACTCCCACGGCAATCCCTGAAGCATCGACATGGACATGGAAACCTTCGTCTAGTCAGGAAATCTGAGGATAGGTGCAGAGACCATATTTTCCTTGAGTAACTCAAAGCTCTTCTGACACTATGCATCCCAAAAAAATGAAACATCCTTCTTTAACAACTTCTCCATGGGTGTCGTGATTAGTGCGTACCCTTGAATAAACTTCCTGTAGTAGCCCGTGTACCCAAGGATGGAGCACAACTATTTCTCAGTTGTAGGGATGACCAGGTTGATGATAATTGCTACCTTGGCGGGGTCAACCATCAGTCCCTGCCGACAAACGACATGGCCTAACAAGATCCCCAAAGGTACGCAAAATATGCACTTCTTAATATTTAGGGAAATCTGGTGCTTTCTATAGGAGTCCAACATCATGCGCAGGTTCAATATGTGCTTATTTACCAACCCAGATACTGTCCAATCATAAAATTATACTTCCAAGAACTTGTGGATGAATTTCTTGAATACTGCGACCACTACCCGTGAAAAGATGGCAGAGGCATTCTTGAGCCCCAACGACATGACAATGTACTGGAAGGATCCCCATTAAGTGGCGAACGTAGCTTTGCTGCAATCTTCAGGTGAAATCCTGATCTAATGGTAGCCCAAGAACCTGTCAGTGAATGAGTATGCTTCCTGCCCTCCCACACTATTGATAATTTCATAGGAAACAGGTCCTAGTACTCCGTGAGAAGCTCCATGACTTTCCCAACGGTATCATCATCCCAATAGTCCCCAATCTTAGCTAGATTAGGTTGTTCTTCTATCCCAATGTTGACTTTCATTAGCTTAAGAGGCTTGGTCACATTGACAATCTGTAGTGGGGGTCCAGCAACTGCGCGTTCACCCCCTGATTCCGGGATAGTGATATTTCACGGGTCTTCGTTACATTCCTCCATTGATAGATTGTGGCAATTAACAATATCCTGCATCTGCATATCCCAAGCTGGTGCTCTGTACTCCACATGAGGGAATGACTCATCAAATACTATGGCATCTATATCCTACAGAGCTTCGTCTAATGCCTCAGTTTGGCCTATCAACCCGAACGTCACCACAAAATCATCCTTCATGGTATCCTAGTGGTGGGTACACTGATGTAGCTCTGCATCTAGATATCATGTAGTGGGGATTGGTCCCAAGGCATGACTGAACAAGTGGACCCATTCTTCCATGGTCCTTTCGCACCACACCTCCATCCATGCGGCCATGTGCTTGCGTGAGTCTCCTTGGCCAAGGAAAGTCTCCACGCATAGGTGAACCAGAGGTTAAAATCGTAGGATCATCATCTCACGTCATTCCTCCCAATCCTGGAACGTCCCCTTACGAGTTTCCCACCACTGTGAAGGTGTTGCATGCATGGCTAGGTTAATTGCCCTCGTTCTTCGCTCCCTTGGGAATTCTGATTCAAATGTTCTCAGAAAATCCCTAATACTACCGGAACCATCAAAATAAGGCAACCCTTTTACCTCTGAGAAGATACACTGGAAGCTCTTAGTGATCCTAAGACATCGTAGCACAGATACATCATGTAACCGGTTCTGCCAGTTTTCGATCTCCCCATCGGAGTCACAGAGGCATTCACTGTATTTCTCCTAGCAAAGAAAACCATCAGCTGTAGGATTAATCCAATCCACATTCCAGGTAGTTAGTTTATAGATATGATCCATTTCATCTTCTTCGCATATAGGTTCTGTATACCGCTCTCCTTCCGCTGGGTCTAGAGGGACTATCACTCTTGTATCCCCATTCTCAAAAAACATGCTCCTTTTCTTCAAGTTGATAATTCCTCCCATGTCTATAGCCCAATCCAGTCCCGGGAGTGCAGGATAAGGGTTTGCATCTTCCACAATCTGAATTACCTCAAAATCCGTGCGTACCTTAACTCTTGCGATATCTACCATGATCATTGACAGTCTCCCCAATGGTGTGATATTTTGTTGGTTATCCATGCGCAGCTGTATAGTAGACCAGTCCAACTTAGGGTCTACCATCCTATGCCATTTCTATTTTGGCAGTACATTTGCTTCGAATCCTAAATCTAAGATGACCTCATCCATTTCATAATCGCCGATCTGCACTGTTAGCCGCATCTCCCAACTAGTGCGTTTCTTATTCTTGTACAGTTTGTGAACATATTTAACTTCTGTGGGAGGGTCAGTTCTTTCTACGTAGCTGTCTATCAGTGCTTGAAAATTTTCTACTACCTTCTGGTTGTGTAGAAGCCTCATACATGCCTGTAGGAATGGTTTAAATTTATCGTTCGCTCTCAGGTCTGTTGGAGCCTTGGAAGTAGATGCCTCATCCTTGGTAAAGTTTTTGTGAGCTTCGATGAAGGTTTCTTTCTCTCTTTGTAGGTCCAAGTTTTCCTGTTTGATAGAAAATTTTCGGATAAGGGGTTCAGCTGCAGCTCTCTCCTCATCTCCTTTAGTAGCCATGTCGCTGCATGTTATGGCATTAATACTGGGTCCCTCATCATGCAATTGTGCCTTAAAAATTTACACAATCTGCATTGGTGTTTGCTATTTTTCCTGCATTTTTGCGATCAATACTGAACAATATTCGATCACATGATCCAATTGTCTACAATATTGGAAATATTGTCGCGTAGGGTTCAGAAAGTCCCTTGCGAAGTGCCCTATTTCTCCACATTTACAACAGATCAGTTGCCCTCTTCCCTAACTTGCGCTTCCACCTCTTCCCCCTCCCCTGCCTATGGCTGGGGAACCTCCTCTGCCTAAGGGAGATAGTGGTGAAGAAGGATCAGTTTGTACCCTGTATAGATTTCCTTGGTCATTAAGTCATAGGTCCGACAATTATGTTCGTCATGTCCCACAGATGAGCAGAATCGACACCATTGTTGCTTCAACTTTGGAACATAAGCACCAAGACGGGGGCAGTGGTTGGTATCGTGTAGTCTAGCTACGTGATAGTCAGCGCACTATAATGTTGGACTGCTTGGTCCCGCAGCCTCTTTAGGACGCAATGGGCTGAGCCCTCCAGCTTGCATGTAGTCCGCTAGCAGAGGGAATTGGTTCTTTGTATGGCCGGACACCCTGCATCTTATGCATCATACATTTGGGCTAACTTCTTTTCCTCGCTCTTTTTGCAAATTATGGATTTCGAGGTGCATTTCCTCCAGCTATCCCTGGATCTGCTGTACCCCAAACTGAGCATCGTCTCTTGGTGTAGCTTCTAGCTTCATAGCAATCTCCAAGGCTTTCTCTTGCGTCTTAATTGCATGCTGACCCATAGGTGTGCGCAGGTGAGGTAATAACATGGCAATGAACCATTCCTTGTGTTGTCTATCATCATACTAAAATTCCCCATCCCTGATAACCTTCTTCAGCCGCTGTTCAACCTCCTATATCGACTCAGTGGGTCCTTGTCTGAAGTCTTTCAGGTCAACCACCAGTTGAGCGTAGGACTTAGGCTTCCGGAACTGTTGTTTTAAAGCATTCTTAATCTCTTGAATAGATGGATCTGCATGCTGGCCTATGTACCCCATGTACCAATCCAGGGCCCTTCCTTCAAAGGCAAGGGATAGTTTCACCCTCTTTACAACATCGCTAGCCACATTCTGCGCAGTCCATTCTGATTCTGCTATGAACCAAAATCGATCTATATCTTCATCTCCTACACCCTTGAAGGTAGGAAGCTTCATGTGTGTGGCCATATCTTCTTCTGGTGGTGGCAGAGGTGTGGGGGAGTTCTTTCCCTTATGCTGACTCGAAGGTGGTGTAGCCGGAGGACTAGTTCCTGCCTGCACAACCGATTCTCTTACTGTGATGTAGATGGATCTATCCCCTTCTCGGTTGGTTCGGTAGTACATACCACTTCATGTTGTAATCTCACTCTGATTAGAGGTTATTCATTTGGTGTGGCTGCATAAAATTCCCTTTTCACACAACAGTATTTTAATTAGCAACGACAATGTTCACAAGAACTTACCTCAAAATCCTTTGAAGAACCTTCGCTTCACCTCAGAGTAGGATAGAAACTGATCGACTGTGAATTCTGTTACAAATCCTCCTAGCGCACTATATACCCAGTGATCTACCGTGCGGGTGATTCTGTTGTCAGCCTTCTCCAACTATTGAATCAATTCTGGAGTCCACTACGTAACCTGGTCGTCTTTCCAACACGTCTGGAATTCTACCAGCCTTGCTAACCACTCTTGGAGCTCGTGTGAAAAAGTTACAAAGAAAATTTCATATACTTCGGTGAAAATATATTTTTTCTTCCACTTCTCAGTTGTTAGCTTCGTGCTGCGATTCTCCTTTATAGAAAATTCTTGAATCTGTCTTTCGAACCAGTTTTCGAGTTCCAATTTCTTAGGTCTCCAACGGCCTCATGGCATTACTCGATCTCTCTCTCAAAATGATCCTAGTCTCAGAAACAGAAATATTTGTTGGCTTTAGGGGTCCTAAACTAGGTTTGGAGTAAAGGTTTTCCAAAAAACCCCTATAGTACTGGCCCTTGCTGCAATGACCTACTTTCGCAGGCCAAGGTTTCACCCAAAGTAGTATGGGTGGGTGCTGGAACCAGGTTTCCGCACCCTGAGAAATATTAGCTAATTGAGGCATATCTTGTTGAATTCTATCAGGTTCGCACATAAAAAAATCCTATTATCAAGCTTTTAATAGTATAATCAACATGTAACCATAATAGAGCTACTTATCATTAACATATCCGATCAACACATTCACATCCATGTGCGTATCAACAATTATCACCACAGAAAATTATAATCACAGCTAAATCATATATAGCAGGTACATTCGCAGATTATTAAAATAACATAGAGGCACTTCAGTAATAAACACAACCAGTGCAGATATCAACAAGATACTTCAGTAGATTTTGCATTCATTAATATCCAAAAACCCAATTACAAACCTAGTTATCACCCATGCACATAGCCAGCAGTGTCCGTACATAGCAGGACTGAGGATCTCCGTGCACATAGCCAACAGGAGTTGTTACCCAAAAAAACCCAAAACAGATCTCAACAGTTCGTACGTAGCATCAATCTTACTTCTTCTTTTCTATACCCAACTATATATCCATTTATATCATCGTAGCCTTTGCTATCCTATGGTTAGAAAACTGTGGTTTGCGGACTCTACGTCTACCCTTTGACCCATTACAAAACATTGGGGGTTTTGACCTGCCCCAAAGCCCCTATGCAAGATCAATTACTACAAAATTATATAAAAAACGCAGCTTAGGGAACCCTGTTCCAACAACATGCATTCTATAAATAGATTATGCACATACATCTATAAATATATATACACCTAAAAATAGCTCGAGGCCCCATCCTAGTGTAGGTGCTTAATTTTCACTAGGATCTTCTTGTTGAATCTCAACAGAGGAGTCATGATTATACTTTTTTAGCTGTGTATAGGTTCAAAAAAATTTGTATTTTGATGCCATGTAAAAAGAAAATTACAACTAAACAAGCTAATCAGTTATTCTTTCAAAATGTATGAGTGTATTTTGGGTTGCCCACATCCATTATTAGTGATCGAGATTCCCACTTTGTTGGAAAATTTTGGTCAAGCTTGTGGGGATTCATGGACACCAAATTGAAAAAGAGTATGTAATATTCCCAAATTTCCACATCATATTTGGAATATTAGAGTCCTTGATTTTATTAATGAATTAAGTAAATAAAAGGGTGGAGGGACCCGTAATCCTCAATATGAATAAATATCCACTTTTGTGTGTGTGAATGTGAATTAATTAAGCCTAGATCTATATAAAAAGGTAGTTGAGCAACTACTAATGTGAATGAAATTGGAGAACCTGTCTCATTAATGAGATAGATCATGGAGGTTGACACAGTCAACTAAGATCTTGAAGAGATCAAACAGAAAGTTGATTCAGTCAACTAAGATCTTGAAGATGTCAAACAAAAGATCATGATACATTCATGATAAAGTGATGGAGGATGATGTGCAAACAAAGCACACTTGATGGAGAAGGTGTACATTGCACCTAGACATGATGGTTGATTTGGTCAAACATCACAGTCAAACTTGGAGGATCTTGTCCACATACACTGCGAAGTCTAGATGAGGGCCAAGGCTTGGGAAGGCTCAATCATTATATAAATAAGATGAAGGCAAGGATGAGGGCATGCTGATTATTCTTGATGTAAATATCTTTTCAGATCTGGAATTGTCATGTGACATTCCATTGCTTTCTCGGGCTGTTTAGTAGACATTGCAAGTGTTGTTTAGCACAGAGTGTCCCTGGTCGGGAATCCCACCTCTTTCTTAGATCATCTCTAGAAAGAGTATTTTACTTCATTCTACATCAGGCTTTAAGTGCCACATCTCGTTTCCTACTTTCTGCGGAACATTCATATTCATAAATTGCAGATTTCTGAAGATCAGTTTAGAAGGAGGAAGTTTTCTTCAGTAGTTTAGCTGCAGAACTGGTGAGGGTTTATTCTTATCACCTTGGGCTTAAAGATCAACTTCCCAGAGCTTCATTGTAGGCTACCAAAGCAAATTTATTGATCTATCCCATGTTAAAGATTCTCTTGTGAATTACACTGCCCATCTTGTAGATCCATGAGAAGGAAGTTACTAGCATTTCAGCTAGTAATCATGTGAGGGATCATCCCCTCACATTGCCATCAGTCTTACCGTCAGCCTGGATTTTATTGCAAGCATTTTCACAGTACAGACCTTATCTTTCCTCATAGCACGCTTTAGTGGTGCTTGTGTTGGGCATGTTATACTGTTGAGTCCCGAATTTGCCTCTTTTCCATACACTTTTCCATATCTTTTTCACTCACCTAAACCTCCAAAATTGTCAATATCATGTGCAAAAGGGTATCTAACATGGTTTTTAATTATGTTTGTGTGTTTTCTATTTGATTTAGATTTTGTTCATACAGCTGCTGAAACTTGTCACTTTCCGCAGCCGCTGCAACTTTCCGCAGCTATTTTGTGGAAATCAATGTTACAGGTGTCAACGAAGGAAACGAGCCACATGGGCAGGGTAGGAATGACAAGGACATGGTTCGTGTCCTCCGATCTGGCAATTGCCATGAAAGGCGGCGGCCAGCCATCCACGTGGAAGTCAACTATGGAGTTCTATGTCGGCTGGACTCTGTTTCGTGGCATATAAACATCCATACGGCCGCTTCCAAGCTTGCGGAGGTTAATTGACATCTGTGCAAAGTTCTGGAGTTGAATTCAAGCGCCCACCTTCCATAGATCCGTTTTCCAACATGGCCATACTCCCATATCCGTGGCCTTAGTGGTCTACGTGCTGGCTGCTATCATAAACTTCAGGAGACAGTTACAGTTTATTGCTTTATATAGAGCGTTTGCATACGCACGTAGAGTTAGTTGATAGTTGTTAGTTGATATAGCTGTTGAGTTGATGTGCGTACTCTGTTATGTAGTGATTATGCTGCCTTGAGCCGTAATACTACCAGTCTGTAATGAACTGCTTTTTAATTTGAAAAACTCTGTTTTCAACTTAATTTGTGTTGAGGATCGTTACCAAAGCTGCGTAGAGGGCCCCTGCTCAGCCGAGGTTCTGTGTATTAATGTATATATTTTTCATTTCATTTCTTTAAACAGTCATTGTATCATAACCCATTACATGTTCATATTTCATAGTTGTTTCATTTCTGTTCATACATTTCTGTAATTTCCATTGCATTCCTGTCTTTTATGTTTTTATGATTGTTAAAACACTGATCAGTTTTCTTGTGCAGGTTTTAGGTAGACAGCCCGGGGTATTTTCATAGTATTTTTGCTAATGATATGAAACTGACATTATTCTGCTGCTAGTTTTCTTTCCACAGTCTTTGTTTAACTTCAGTCTTGTCTTGTGCACTTCAGTTTTGCTTATCTGATTCAGTAGTTAAAATTAGACATATTAAGCTACTCATAGTGTCTTCACTTACTCTCCAGTTTTCACAATTGGATCGATGGTGATACGTATGATGAAATGTGTAGTTTAGTATTAGTTTCTTCTGAAAATTAGATATATTAAGTCAGTTTTAGCGTCTTCTGCCATTCCATGTGTTTGTACAAATGGATCAGATGGTGGAGGGGCCGATGATGAAATGTGTAGTTTAGTATTAGTTTCCTTTCTCGCAAAATTAGATATATATTAAGTCATTTTAGCGTCTTCTGCTATTCGAAAGCCACAAACTCGGATCGATGCGAGAGGGGCCGCATGATGAAATGTAGTTTAGTATTAGTTTTCTCCTAGCCCAAATAACTGGCCACAAGTTGTTTATGATTACTTCCGCAAGTCATAGCTGGTCTAATGATGAAGGGTCAAAAAATGAATTGATGTAATCTGATTTAGATTTATTTCATTGCAATTTTGAATTTCCATAAGCGTAGTTTCTTTTGTGTTCAGTTGGCAGCAAGAATAGTTTAGTTTTCATATTCACTAGTTTCTTGTTTTGATTCATTAGATTAACAACACTTTCCATTTCAGCAGTTTACTTTATTTTGTCATTTGTAATTTCAATTTGCTTTTAAAGTTTCGAGATTGGTAAATCATTATAGGGGATATCACTTCCTTGAACAATTATAACCAAGCTTGTTTTTCACTTTAGAATTTCCATTTTACCTTAGAAAGACCATAAACGACAAAAAATTAAGAAAGAGGTTATCTTGCACATATAGTGCGCCGCACTTCATCAGCTTACGATTCCCGGATTGACAATTAAATGCAGCAATTTAGGACACACTAAATTGACCAAACATTTTGGCGTCGTTGTCGGGGAAGTGTAACTAGGTAGCCAATTTCTTAAAAAAAAAAACATAAAATCATAAAAGAAGGGAAAACTTGATAACTTCTTGAAGTATGCTCTCCTCTTGCACCTAGTGTGATCTGGAGGATCAGAAAAGAGAGTTATTGGTTTATTAATTTCTTAAGTATGCTCTCTTCTTGCACCTAGTGTGATCTGGAAGATCAGAAAGAGAATTATTAGCCCAACTTTTGTTAAAAAATATATAAAAAAATGACATGCATAGAGCAAGAGATTCTAGGGGAAGGTTTATAGCTAAAGCCAAGAGTTCGATTTTCATAACTCCATCTTCTTCAAGGCATAGACCAGATTCACCATCATCTACCCCTAGCCTTAAGATTTTTGGAAGTCAAGGAACAGCTGAATTAGAGGATTCTCCTATACCACCTACTAAAACCCACTTAGAAAACAAAGAAACTTTCTCTCATCCTTCCTTGGTAGAAGAACTAGAGGACTATAAGGACTCTAAAGAAAATATCATGGCAGAGGAAGTAATAAATAGAGGTGGAGGTAGAGGAGGAGGAGATAATGAAGATAACAATGGTGAAGGAAATAACGGTAGAAATAGGGACAATCTGCTTGGATTCCCTATAGTTGATGAGGAAACTCATGCAACAATGAAAATATTTCACCATCTGTTCTCCCTAACTTTTATGGATTACGAAGTGAGGATCCTGAAACATTTCTGTTTGAGTTTGAAGTAGTGTGCCGAACTTATGACTATATGGAAGATTCTCAAAAACTCAAACTTTTTCCTTCAACTTTGAACGGATCTGCTTTGAAATGGTTCATGGGATTAGCCACTCAATCTATCAGGACTTGGAATGATATGAAACAAACATTTTTGGATAGATACTTGGACTATTGTATGCCCACCAATCACAAGGATGAGGTATTAAAAATGATGCAAAAAGAAGATGAAAATTTGGAAGACTTAATTGAAAGATTTCAATACAACTTGAAAAGAGCAAAGATGAGCAACTTAGATAATGAAACCTGGGAAGCCCTCCTATTAAAAGCCATTAGAGATGAATGGATAGACATTTTAAACATGATGGGTAAAGGAGACATTTCTCAACTCCCATTTCATGATATAACAGCACTATGTATCCAATTCTCAAGGGGAAGATCTAAAACTGGAAAAGGGCCTAGGGATTCTTCTCTTATTAGGGCTAACAAATCTGCAACTGGATCAGTAAGTAGGGCAGAGATTGGTAATATGCTTGATGAGTTTAAAACTAATATCTTAGGGGGTTTTAGTGAACAACTAGACACCCTTAAAATCCAAAACAAGCAGAAAGCAGAAACATATGCTTTAGCCATCTTTTGTCCGAAATGTAGAAAGAAACATGCTTTAAGGGAATGTCCCTTGGATGCAAAAGTTGTAGAAACATGTATGATTTGCTCAGAAAATCATGAAATCAAGGATTGTCCTTCAATCCCTGGACTCAAAGATGTTTTTCAAGAAGATCCAAATTCAATAGAATCTCTCTATTTTGTCGCAAGGAGACCTTGGCAGGGACAACAATCTCAAGGGTTTAATAACCCTATGAATCTTCAAACCCCACCAAATTGGACTCCTTGGCAACAACCTTGGCCCTAACATCAAAACTCATATCAGCCATGGGTACAAGGAATGCAAAATCCTTATGGGAGATTTGCTCAATTTTATCAATATCCTCCATCTTTTCAAAACCAACAAGCTCCACAATTTCCAAGCCAAAATCCACAACAACTTTCATTTCCATTTCCACAACATCAACCTTCTCAACAAAATACAAATCCTCAACTCATGCTCCCATACCAACAAAAGACAAATCAACTTCCAGCTCAGCCATTGCCAAATCCTAACAATAAGAATCCTCAAAATACTTATATGGTAGAAGGACAACAATTTCCTACCTATATGATTGTTCCTCTCAACGATGTACAACTCAGATCTGGTAGAGTTTTAGAAAAACCTTCTATAGACATTCAAGAGAAAGATACCTCTGAGGAGGACTCTCTTCAAGTCGATAAGGGTTCTGAGGAAGAATCTCTTCAAAATTCAAAAATTCAAAAAGAAAAAGAAAAGCTAGCATCCACAACTCCTATAGTTGAGCAACATGTATCTTCATCTACACCTCCTTTTCCGGAAAGACTACAAATTGATAAGGGGGTGGAAAAACAAATTGTGTTGCCTAACTATGACTTTCTAGATGAATTGAAGAATGTTTGTATCAAGATTCCATTGCTACAAGCCATTCGAGAAATTCCTATTCTAGCAAAAACCATAAAGGAGTTGAGTTTCAAAAGACCAAGAAGAAAGCTAAAGGACACAAGAAGAATCCACCTGGTAGGAAAGATTGCAGACATTATGATGGGAAAAATTACCATGCAGAAGTATGTAGATCCAGGAAGTCCAATTGTCAAGACACACATAAATGGGATAGAAATTCCAAACACATTGATTGACTTAGGGGCTGCTATCAACATTATGAGTAGACAGACTATGGAACAGTTAAAACTTCCTAACCTTCTTTTTACACCTACCTTATTGCAACTTGCAGATCGATCGGTTATTAAACCAGATGGTGTATTAGAAGATATTTCAGTCTCCTTAGATTCTTGGGAATATCCAGTAGACTTTATGATTTTGACTCCCAAAAGTAATCTAGGAGGACATCCAATTATCTTAGGAAGACCTTGGCTGGCCACAGCCGATGCTTTTATTAGTTGTAGATCTGGAGACATGTACATTTCAAATGGTAATTCGACAAAGAAATTCAATTTGTATCCTCCAGCAAGAGCAATCACAGAAATAGGAGACAATGAATGGGTCGATGATGAGAACACTATACAACCTTTCTTTACCATTTCTGAAATTAGTGAGGATAGTCAAATTCTGAACACATTAGAAAATTTTGAGATAACTTCAGAATATGACCCCACACAATTTCAGTTGGAATCTGACATAGAATATTTATCATCAAGACAAATGTCTCTCTACTCTATGGAAGAGTTTTGTAATTCTGCTTTTGAGATTTTTCCAGAAAAGACATTGAATATCAACAAACATCTGGAGAAGTCACAACAAGAAGAATTAACCAGAATCTTGCAAAAACATTCTACTGCATTTGCATGGGAGTATACTGACATGAAGGGTATTGATCCTAAGACTTGCATCCATCATATATATATTGAGGAAAACAGTAGACCAATCAGACAACCTCAAAGAAGGATGAATCCAAATCTTAGGGAGATAGTGAAAGAAGAGCTCCAAAAACTACTCAATGTAAACTTCATTTATCCAATTTCAGATAGCCGATGGGTTTCTCCTTTGTTTATAGTACCTAAAAAGAATGGTAAATGGAGGGTATGCATTGATTACAGGGAATTGAACAAAGCAACTTTGAAGGATCACTTTCCTTTGCCTTTTATTGATCAAGTATTAGATACATTAGCAGGTAAAAAGTACTTTTCATTTTTGGATGGTTTTAGTGGCTATAATCAAATTCAGGTAGCACCTGAAGATCAAGATAAGACCACATTTACTTGTACATGGGGAACTTTTGCCTACCGAGTGCTTCCTTTTGGGTTATGTAATGCACCAGCAACATTCCAAAGAGCAGTACTAGGAATTTTTTCTGATCTAATCCATGATTGTGTAGAGGTTTACATGGATGATTTTACAGTTTATGGTAATTCATTTGAAGAGGCATTAGAAAATTTGGAAAAAGTTCTCATAAGATGTAAAGAAACAAACCTTTCATTAAGCCATGAAAAATGCTTTATGATGTTTACCGAAGGGATTGTTTTAGGACATCATATTTCAGGAGATGGAATTAAAGTTGATAGATCAAAAGTTGAAGTCATCTCCAAGTTGCCTATTCCAAATTGTCAAAGAGATGCTAGAAGTTTTCTAGGATTTACTGGTTACTATAGAAGATTTATAGAAAACTTCACTAAAATAGCATCTCCACTCTTCAAGTTGCTTACAAAAGACTGTGAATTTAAATGGGATCCTGATTGTCAATCAGCTTTTGAAACTTTGAAAACAAGAATATTTGAAGCACCTATCTTAAGAGGACCAAATTGGAAACTCCCTTTCCATATTTCTACGGATGCTTCAGATACAGCTCTAGGAGCTGTGTTGGGTCAAAAAGATTTAGTTCCTTATGCCATTTATTATACCAGTAAAAATTTGACTCCCACAGAGTTGAACTATATCGTGACTGAAAAAGAGTTTTTAGCTGTTGTTCATGCAATTAATAAGTTTAGACATTACATAACAAGCTATGAAACTTTTATTCATACTGACCATTCTGCAATTAGATATTTAATGAACAAACCTGTTACTAATGGCAGAGTGACAAGATGGCTTTTACTTTTGCAAGAATTCAATATTACTGTGTTGGATAGACCAGGAAAACAGAATACAGTAGCTGATTTCTTGTATAGAATTCAAAATACTAAAGAAGATTCTCCTGTAGAAGATAAGTTTCCTGATGAATATTTGTTTGCAGTAACTATTAAGACCCCTTGGTATGCAGATATTGCTAACTATTTGGTTACAGGGAAACTACCTTCACATTTATTTCCAAGAGAAAAACGAAAAAATTATTCAGGAGAGTTCAAGATATTCATGGATTTCTAACGAATTGTTTAAAACAGGGCCAGATCTTGTGATCAGAAGATGTGTCAGGGAAGATGAAATGCCCGATATTCTTAAGGCATGTCATGATGAACCATGCGGCGGACACTTTGCGGACAAAAGGACGGCCTATAAAATCCTTTCCTTGGGATATTATTGGCCTTCTCTCTTCAAAGATGCAAAACAATATTTCAAAAGGTGTGATAGCCGCCAAAGAGTAGGGAAACCTACCCTTTCAAATGAAATGCCATTGCAAACACAGGTACTCATTGAACCCTTTGAAAAATGGGCTTTAGATTTCATTGGATCGATTAATCCACCATCGAAGCAAAAGAAGTATATATTGGTTTGCACTGATTATGTTACTAAATGGGTAGAAGCTAAAGCATTAGTATCTGCTACTGAAAATTCAGTTGTTCATTTTCTTTATCAGGATATTTTTACTCGCTTTGGTGTTCCAAGAGAAATTGTGACAGATCAAGGAAGCCAATTCACATCCAACTTGGTGGAAAAATTGATGGAAGAATACAAAATCAAGCACAGAAGATCTACTCCTTACCATCCGCAAGCAATGGTCAAGTGGAGTCTACAAACAAAGTTCTTGAAAGTATCATCACCAAAACTGTTCATCTACATAGAAGAGATTGGGCAGAAAGGCTTCCTGAAGCCTTGTGGGCCTACAGAACTACATGGAGAAATACAACAGGACATTCTCCCTATGAACTTGTTTATGGGAAAGAAGTCTTGCTCCTCATTGAGTTCCAAGTCAAGACCTTCAAGATAGCAGTTCAGTTGGGGATGGACTTATCAGAAGCCCAAAAGCATAGAATGGAGCAGTTGAATGAGCTAGATGAGATCATACAAGAAGCAATTCTAAGAACTGATCTAGTTCAATATCAAAGAACTAAGTGGCATGACAAATATATCAAAGAGAAGAAGTTTCAAGAAGGAGATTGGGCATTGTTATTTGACTCCAAGTTTAAAGACTTTCAAGGAAAATTTCAGACTCATTGGCTTGGGCCATATGAGATTGACAAGGTCTTTAACAATGGAGCTGTAAGAATCAAGACCATTGATGAGTTTCAAACTCCTCTCTTAGTGAATGGCCATAGATTGAAAGTTTATCATAAGCCACTCTCTAAAGAGGATTTTGTCAAGTTGTTTCAAGAAAGTTCTGCAATCAGGCTGGTACAGAAGAATCCTTCTTCTCTACCAAGCTAGTTTTTGTTTTTCAAGTTAAAAAATAAAAATAAAAATAAAAAAAAAAAAGAGAAAAAAATGGTATAAGCCTGAAAACCAATCATTGATTGGCAGTCTTATACAGAAAATATGGAGTGAAAATCAGGGATACCTGACACTCTATATTTTCCAAAAAAATTCTGTCTTTTATTTCATTTCATCTCACCACCCACTCCATTTCATTCCACTTCATTTCATTTCATTTCATTTCATTTCATTTCATTTCACTTCATTCCACTTCATCCCATCCATTCCATCAATAAAAATCTTTTTATGACCATTTCCACCTGGTCATTTGTCATTTGTTCATTTCTATTTCGGCCAAGTAATAGCTGTGTCAGTTTCCGCAGCTGACATCTGTTTCCGCAGCTGACTCCAGTTTCCGTAGCCAGGAGCAGATTCCGCAGCTACTACTACTCTGTTTTCAAAAAGAATGTACAGTTAGTTGTTGTTTTCATAAAATCATGAAATAAAATGCAGGAGAGGATCAATGGAATATTCAAGACACTAATGAAGATCAATCAGTTGAAGACCAAGGGCAAAAGCAAGGATTTCAAAGGTATGAATAAAGTTTATTTCAAATAGTATAAAAAAACACATTTTTATGTAATTTTAAACTATGAGCTCTACCCATAATGCGCAATGATTATATTGACAGTCCGTAACCTTCCACGATCTCTATGTTATCCTCTTGCATTTATTCACACACGGTTTCATTATTGAAATTCCGACTCTTACTCATGTTCAAATAGCCCACCGTAGATAATGATACGTATTTGAGTTGACAAAGGACTCTTACAAGCCGCATAACTTCATAATCATTGATTGAAACGTGTTCATATTTATGACACAGCCACCAAAAATTCAAAATGCGGCCGAATGCATTATGCTTTGTTAACCTCTTTGTCGTGTCTCCGTCGTGTTTACAAAACCTCACTCTACTCATTCTCATTCCCTGTTTCACTCCATTCCGTTCCTTTTGTTCACTCTCATTCCCGTATATTCACCCACAGTCTTATTCCATTCTGTGTATGGTGCTCATTTCCGTTTTGTGATAACGTCCCCATAGCATTGTGCTCGACTCCGTGTATTCCATCGTTCCATTTCCGCTTAAAACCCTCACAGAGGCAAGCCGTGAAGCACAGAGAAGTAAAATGGGAAAATTATTAAGGGCAGAGCCGGAAGGACCGAAGTTCATAGAGGGATTTCCACAAGCAAAAGAGATGTTGAGAAAAGCTAAATGGCTGCGTTTTTCCGGGGTTACCACAGAGAAGTTACCAAAGCGTTTGCAAGATCATTTGATGGCTCGGAAGCAGAAGTGGGAGACCTCAAGTTTTTGGTTAATGAAGCATCAATAGCAGCAGCCACAGAGCTTCTTCAGGAAGGAGAACGTTGGTTCAAAAACAAAAGTATCAGTGATGAGGCATGGAGAACAATCCTCCAAAATCAAGGTATGGATATCACTGTTTTCAAAAGAGGAATCCCTGTGCATGCAATAAAAGATGAATGGGCCACTTTATTACTCATTGTTCAGAAATTTATCACATGTGAAGGCCGCTTTGGCTCTATGTACATGTATCATACTAGGATATTGATGAATTTCCTTGAAAACCAAACTCTCAATCTTCCTTATTTCCTATTCCATAGCTTGAAGAAAATGGCTGTGACTGTGCAAAAACACCTAGGAGATGTAGAGCCTCATTTATATCATCATGGGCTTATAAAAATTTTGATTGAAAAGGAGCTAAAAGAAAGAAAAGATACATGGGAACAATTTCTAGTTAGAAACTTCTTTGAAGAACCTCAGGAAATTCCTGAAGGTAATCCAATTAGAAGGAGTAGAAGAAAGAAAATGGATGTTGAAACCCAAGATGCTCCTACACAGAAAGTTCCCGTAGCTAGCACAGCAAAAAGAAGTAGAAGGAAAAGAACAGTAGATGAAATCCAAGATACTTCTACTATTACTATGAAGAAAAATGATAGAGAAGAGAGATTGGTAAAAAGGAAGAAGAAGGAAATCAAAACTAAGAAGCCAAAAATATCAAAAAGGAAAGAAATTGTTGAGGCTGTCCATAAAACTTCTTCTTCTGAAGAAGAAGATCACCAAATTCTATCTGAGAGATTAATTTTTCTTCAAAAACAGTCATCTCTATCCAAAAAGGCAAAAACAGGAAAACAAGAACAAAAGGGTAGAGTACCACATCATGTGAGGAGAAGCAGCAGGCTTAAGGGAAAACTGAGAAAAACACAAATTAGAGGTCCTCATTTCATTGATTTGGGTGAAGAGACATCTGAACAGTCTCCAACCGACCATAGTCCATTTCAGTCAGTTAGTGAACCTGACTCCTTTCACTCCCAATCGGACAATGAGTGTACTCCATCTTATTCTCAGCAAAATATTGATGAAAGTTCTCCTCAGCCAAATTTTGAACATAATTCTCCCTTGCAGCATTTTGAGGACAGTCCAATGAAAAAGACACCGGAAGTAGACCCCAAACAGCAGGAGGTCTATGATTATATAGAATCCTGGGAGAAGGCAGCCACAGGCCCAAGTACCTCTTCTATTCAGCCTCATACATTGCAGGATGACTTGGTTCAGTCATTAAAACAGGAGATTTTTGAGCTTGAGCTTTTGAATCGGCATATCAAAAATGAAAATGAAACACTCAAAGAGCAAGGCAAACCGGACAAGATTATCCATGACAATACTATGTTACATTTGGGTATTTGGCAAAAGAAAAATAAGAAGCTAAAAAGGAAATGCCAAAAATTGAGCAGAGCACTTGTAAATATCAAATTCAGGTGCCTCATGAAGAAACCCAGAATGATGGCAGTACCAAAGAAGAAGAGAAGGAGGTTAGATGTGCTGGCTGAAGTATCCAGACACATGAATTGAACAGAGAGTATCAAAATTTTGGTTGCATGAGGACATGCAACACCTTCACAGTGGGGGTATGTTGAGTCCCGAATTTGCCTCTTTTCCATACACTTTTCCATATCTTTTTCACTCACCTAAACCTCCAAAATTGTCAATATCATGTGCAAAAGGGTATCTAACATGGTTTTTAATTATGTTTGTGTGTTTTCTATTTGATTTAGATTTTGTTGATACAGCTGCGGAAACTTGTCACTTTCCGCAGCCGCTGCAACTTTCCGCAGCTATTTTGTGGAAATCAATGTTACAGGTGTCAACGAAGGAAACGAGCCACATGGGCAGGCTAGGAATGACAAGGACATGGTTCGTGTCCTATTGGTTCAAGTAAATTCGTCAAGGAAAGTCGCGGTCAAAGCCATCCACGTGGAAGTCAACTGTGGAGTTCTATGTCGGCTGGACTCTGTTTCGTGGCATAGAAACATCCATACGGCCGTTTCCAAGCTTGCGGAGGTTAATTGACATCTGTGCAAAGTTCGGGAGTTGAATTTAAGCGCCCACCTTCCATAGATCCGTTTTCCAACATGGCCATACTCCTATATCCGTGGCCTTAGTGGTCTACGTGCTGGCTGCTATCATAAACTTCAGGAGACAGTTACATTTTGTTGCTTTATAAAGAGCGTTTGCATACGCACATAGAGTTAGTGAATGTGAGTTGATAGTTGTTAGTTGATATAGCTGTTGAGTTGATGTGCGTACTCTGTTATGTGGTGATTACGCTGCCTTGAGCCGTAATACCACCAGTCTGTAATGACTTGCTTTTTAATGTGAAAAACTTTGTTTTCATAACTTAATTTGTGTTGAGAATCGTTACCAAAGCTGCGTAGAGGGCCCCTGCTCAGCCGAGGTTCTGTGTATTAATGTTTATATTTTTCATTTCATTTCTTTAAGCAGTCATTGTATCATAACCCATTACATGTTCATATTTCATAGTTGTTTCATTTCTGTTCATACATTTCTGTAATTTCCATTGCATTCCCGTCTTTTATGTTTTTATGATTGTTAAAACACTGATCAGTTTTCTTGTGCAGGTTTTAGGTAGACAGCCCGGGGCATTTTCATAGTATTTTTGCTAATGATATGAAACTGACATTATTCTGCTGCTAGTTTTCTTTCCACAGTCTTTGTTTAACTTCAGTCTTGTCTTGTGCACTTCAGTTTTGCTTATCTGATTCAGTAGTTAAAATTAGACATATTAAGCTACTTATAGTGTCTTCAGTTACCTCCGAAAGCCACAGCTGGACTGATGGTGAGGGGCCGCATGATGAAATGTGTAGTTTAGGATTAGTTTCCTTTCTGCAAAATTAGATATATTAAGCTGCTCTTAGCGTCTTCGGTTACCTCCGAAAGCCACAGCTGGACTGATGGTGAGGGGCTGCATGATGAAATGTGTAGTTTAGTATTAGTTTCCTTTCTGCAAAATTAGATATATTAAGCTGCTCTTAGCGTCTTCTGTTACCTCCGAAAGCCACAGCTGGACTGATGGTGAGGGGCTGCATGATGAAATGTGTAGTTTAGTATTAGTTTCTTTTCTGCAAATTAAATAATCAGTTACACAAGTTGTTTATGATTACTTCCGCAAGTCATAGCCGGTCTAATGATGAAGGGTCAGAAAATGAATTGATGTAATCTGATTTAGATTTATTTCATTGCAATTTTGAATTTCCATAAGCGTAGTTTCTTTTGTGTTCAGTTGGAAGCAAGAATAGTTTAGTTTTCATATTCACTAGTTTCTTGTTTTGATTCATTAGATTAACAACACTTTCCATTTCAGCAGTTTACTTTCTTTTGTCATTGTAATTTCAATTTGCTTTTAAAGTTTCGAGATTGGTAAATCATTATAGGGGATATCACTTCCTTGAATAAATATAACCAAGCTTGTTTTTCACTTTAGAATTTCCATTTTACCTTAGAAAGACCACAAACGACAAAAAGTTAAGAAAAAGGTTATCTTGCACATATAGTGCGCCGCACTTCATCAGCTTACGATTCTCGGATT